>VZTM01015630.1:11647-111886 GCA_013400555.1 Jacana jacana | reverse complement strand
GTGGCACTGCAGGAGCACAAGCCCTAAGTGCTACTCAAGTTTGTCTTAAATTAAACAGGGCTTAAGTGAGGTTTAGTCTTTGTTAGGATATATGTCAGCACTGAGCTGTAGTTCCAGTTATTGCCAATAACCTTGGTCTTTTGTTGGAAGAAAGTCACTAGGGCTAAGTTTTCACTAAGAGTTTAAGCTGCCATCAGTGAACCTCTAGAAATACTGTTGTCCCAGTTTATGTTTTGGTTCTGGTTACAGTTAGGGTTGTAAATTGTGTTGGGAGCTCCATTTATTCTGGATTTTCTAATGTTATTTATTTACACGTTGTGAGATACCTTTCAGGATATCAGAACATCAGGAAATACTATCCTTTTGTTAGATAACTTTTTTTTTTCCCCCTCCCTAAAAAAAAAAAAGGCAGAAACAAACCAGTTTCTTATATAGCCTTTTGGAATCTCTGTTTTTATTTTTTCATGGAGCTCTGTGCTCTTTTGCCTTCAGCCAACCATGAGCATATTCAGCATATAGGAAACTTTATTGTTAGAAGTAGTATTCTCTGCAGTTTAATATCAATATTTCTACTTGCTCTTCTGCTCTTTCCTACATCTTGCCTCTACTTGGGTTTTATAGATCTCCCAGCCCTCATTCTCCCTGGATTATATAATGTGATGTGTTGGTGCCATGCATGGCACTCCAGTTACCTCAGCATTTCCATTATAACTCTATGTTTTGAGGGATTTATAGGCTAACCATAAAAATCTGTTTCTTGGCTAAACCCTGAAACAGCAGTTTCTGGTCATTTAAAAAGAAAAAAAAATGAAACAAACTTTTTCCCCCCTCACTTCTCTCTTTTTCTGCCAAGCATTTAGTAGGGGTGTTTGCACTGCAGGATCCTCCTAAAGAGCAAGTGTAGCTTCAGTATGTAGCCAATTCTTAATGTAATAATGCTTTTCCCTTTTTATATCCTTCCAAAATGTATACCATCCTCTTTTTAGGACGCATGATGTTATTGCCTCTCTGCCAAACCTTTCTTGAGCCTACAGCAGTCAGGCTTTGGGGCCTCAGAGAGGTGCACTTCGGTCAGTGTTTTCCTTTATTTGCAACATGGATGTGCTTTAAAAATAATATTTATACTTCTTTGTCTCAAAGAGCCATAACTTGCTATCTCCTTTTGTGTCATAGAACTATGAGTTTATCATAACCCAAAAAGACATTGGCTGTATACAAATATCTAGAATATCAGGGCTATTACCAAAAATAAATTTGGAAAAGATATTAAATCTCATGCTTTAATGCTTAAATGATTTGCTGTTAGAGGACAGGCTATTAGAAGACCTATGGGTGAGTTATACTTTGCCAATCACTAGGGATTCCTGTGTTTTCCTTAGAAACATCTAGTAGCAGTCAGTTTTAGAAATGGATTGCTGAACCAGATGCACTTCCAGTTTTATCTTATAGGGCAGTTCTTTTCCCCTGGCTCCAAGCCAAAGGAGTGTAAAACGCACTATGGATTCTAAGAAACATGGCTGTGTGCTCAAGTTTTTGGAGGTGAATTATTTTTATAGCTTCTAAGTTAAGCAATCAGCTTTAAAGGCATCCTTAAGATTACATATCCACTGATTAAAACAGACAAAAAGCCTTTATGGGTAAGTGACTTACAGACTGGTTGCATGCCCAAGTTCTGAGTCTGGAGTTGACTACTCTGCTTTTCTCATCTGAAATAAAATATTACTCTGCACAAAGTAGTCTTTTGCCAGTTGCAGTTATACTTCAGGCCTCGAGTAATTCTTCCTGTTACGTGCAAATTCCTATCTCAGTCATTGCAAGCTGTGCATAGTAGCATATAGGAGTCAGAAGAAACCCCTTTTTGACTTAATTTCACTGTACTTCATCTTTTTTTCTGTATAATTTGTGCCAATTCATGCCAGTAATTTTACTGTTGTATTTTCTTTGGGGCAATTATTTATCAGGGTTGATAGCCATTTCCTCAGGACTACCTTGGAAGTTTTAAATATTCAGCTGTGTCTTTTGTGACCCAGTGATTTTCTTCCCCTTAAACTTTTGACATCGTTCATGTACTGGAGACACGAGGAAAACATACTCCGATGCTGAAAAATACATTTAGTGCAGGGGGGTTCAGGTTTTCGGATTTGAAGCTCTGTATCACCAGTTGAGGGGGAAAGAATAAAAGAAAAAAAAGTGCCAAGCAGCCAAGTACTGTTTCATATTAACATCTATTCTCAATGAAGAGGTAAAAAAATCAAAGCCCCTGTGTGTGAGGCAGGGTTAGTGAACTGCCAGTGATTCTCCCAGCAACTGACACAAAGGAATCTGTGAGTATCAAAGCTGAGGCAGCAAGCTTAGTGTCAGCTCTTGCCTAGGGAGTAGAAGAAAACATCACTTTGTCTCTGCTTTCACTGCTTAAACACACACATCATTCACTAGTAACCATTTACTCTGCTGTCAAAACTGTTTCAAGAGAGTGCTACATTTGATTAATAGTAAAATGCATGCATGCATAAAAAAAACCCAACAAACCAACAAAACCAACCCTGCAAAAAAGTCTGCTTCCCTTGAGGTATGTTTTGGAGAATTTTTGCATGTACTTCTTAATTTTTCCATCCTATAAATGTGCTTGTAATATTCCAGGAGTACTCTGTTGCTTCTCGTAAAGTCGTTTTTATTAAAGCGCCCAGCGCGCTCATCCTAATTCTTGTTAATGCTCTTTTTCTTGCTGAAGCATATTATGGCATCCTCAGCCTCTTGTACTAATGAAAGAGTGACCAGCACAAACATGTGTGCAGTCCATGATTCATAGTGCTGCTTTCTGAATTGTCCAGTGGGTAATTGCAGTACAAAAACCAGAGAAACAGATGTAGCCCCTAAACCTTGGCTGTAAATTTTTGGTTTATGATTATGGGTTTCAAATGTGCTATGTCACACTGACAAATATACAGTAACACCAAAGGAAATAGATTTCTGACTTGAACTTTTGCTTTTTATTTAACTTGTGGCTAAGAATATGTTTATTGTAAAGTTTCTGCCATTATAGTCTGAGAGAAAACAGATCAAAGCGGCGATGTGAAATCACAATTTCTTTGCACGGATAAAGTGGAAGATATTGGAGAGTTGCTGCCTGCTTGCAGCTCTATTGGAGCTGGGTAGGCATTTAAAATATGTGGCAATACTTAAAATTTCATTACATCTGAATTAGAGGGCTATTAGTTATTACAATAATTATGGATATTCCTGATCTAAATTAGAATATACCCCCCATTTTATGAATGTAGCTTTTTCTGATAGTCTAAGAAAAACAGGTATCATACTATTTCAGAGTAAAATATGAAATACATAATTTACCATATTGTAAAAATAGTCTGCGAGCAAACCATTAGGCTATTTGAAGAATTTGTTAATTACATGTGGTTTTAGTAATAAGTATAAGCATTAGCACAACTATTATTCGTAATGAAACATGATGAGCTACCTGGCTCATTTAGATACAGTGAGAAAAAGCCATCTTTTTCAATTCAGATGCAGTTAAGCGTGACTTCCTGATATTTACTTTCAGGAGTTGCCAGTCCACATTTTGAGGTACGATGGGCAGATTTTATTTTAAATACAGTTTTATAAGACTGCTAATGGAATAAACAGAACGGCATTTATGTTTGCCTGATTTTATTTATTTTAACTCACATGGGCAATATGTTTTTCTTGGCATAAGCTTAAACTGTTCTGAAAGCCTTGGTCCACACAAAATGCTGTTTTCTCCCTAAATTGGAAACTGAAAAAACATACTGTGTTTTGTATCATCCTTTCCAGTTATTTTTGTGGTGATGCATTACATATTCCAAACTTCTCGTGTGTTCTGTGTCATCTGGTTAGAAAATACTGTCTTAATTTAGCTTTGCTACTGAAAACAAAATTATAGCAACGTAGCCAGCCGAGATTTTAACCAAAAGGCACCCACTTTTCTGCTTGCAGCTTTAATACAGCGAATGCTGCTTGCTTTGCTGACAGGGTTTAAACAAGCCTTCCCCGAAGGATGGCTTTTTGGATAAATGTGTGCTGTGCATAATTTTGGGATTACAGAGTGCCAGGAGCTTCTTCAGCTGGAGGAGTCTGGGCCGGGGGAGGACACTCTGATGCATCTAGAAAGTCCTTAAAAAGTCCTTAGAAAGTCGCTGTTAAACTCCAGCATTTGTAACTGTTCTACCTAGAGGGAAGCCGGGAGGAGAGGCAGCCTGCTGCAGGGACAGCCAGAGCTCTCCCCTCAGAGGGGAAGGAGCCGAAGAAAAGCTTTTGTTTTTATCTCTTCAAACGGATTTGCTTCCAGATTGCAGCAGGTCTTTTTGCTGGCCGATGGTTTTCATCGTGGGTATATCAGTTTCGGGGAACAAGTGCATGTGCTGGGGGGGCGGGTTTGTTTCATTGGGTTGGGTTTTTTTAAAATTTTTGAAGCTGTGTGAAAAGCTTAGTTAATACAATCTGCAGGCATTGTCTGTCAGAGAGTTTACGGTTCATCAAAGGACTTTTTGTGGAGAGGGGACACCACATCCATTGAAGTGGCTGCGCAGGTCCCAGGGTGAGTCTCTCCCCAGTGTTTCTTTACGGTGCCTAGTTGTGTGCCATGTCTGGGCACAGCGGCCCCTGCTCTGCCCCACTCCATCTTGGGATTTTCAAGAAACAGCCAGTAATGGAGTGTTGCATTTTCCAATTTCTGAACCTGAGCTACTTTTGGGGCAGGAAGTGAGGCTCCTCTCTTCCTCCAGAACCCTTGATTCGGGCAGGGCTCAGTCCAATGGGGCTGAGGCCACTTGGCTCATTGACTTAAAATGAATGCATGCACATGGTCCTTGAGCTCATGTCCCTTCCAGTGGGGCAGTGGGAGTGTTCCCAGGCTGTTGTTTTTTAATTTTTAGTCTCCATAGGACTAAGGACTGGCAGAAGCCTCAATGGAGTCTCTCTCTGTGAGAGAGACTGCAGATGGTTATTTACCTACAAAGCAGAGGGCTTCCTGCTGGTCTGAGGCCAGACAGTGGGCCAGTACAGTGTCATCCTGGCCACAGAGCTGGGACACCTACTCCTGCCATCAGGGAGAGGGCTGCCAGGAGCACAGTTTTGCCTAAACCTCTGTGGCTGTTTTGGTGGAGCAGCCCCATGCCTTCAGAATGGCTGTGAAGGGGCAGCTGGGGCTGCCTGCCTGGGGAGGGGGCAGCCATGGTCTCCTCTCCCAGCACCCTGGGGTGGGTCCCATTCCTCACGAACCTGCTCATGGCCTTTCTCCTCTCCTGAGGAGCTGGGGCTCATTAGCCCTCTGAAAGCTGATACACACCCCCTCCAGGTCCAAGCCAGCAGCCCTGGCCCCTCTCTGCTAATCAGAGACAGGCAGGACCTGGTGGCCTCCAGGCCCATGGAGAAGGGTTGCATGGCTGCCTTCTTGCCCTAGGCTGGGTGGTGGGGGTGGTGCCTGTGAAATCAAGCTCATCAGGGGGTTCTGGGAGTGCTGGGTAAATTTAGGAGTGAGGGTAAGGCATGATGGGGAGAGATGGGGCCTGACCCGCCGCCCAGGAGGGATGGACCTGTGACATCCCTGCCAGGAGCAGGGCCGGTGCCAGCCATCATCCCTGCTGGTGGCATGGGATGGGAGTCCCCGCTGGCATGTATGGGGCTGAGTTAGGGTGAGGCTTCTCCACACCCAGCCCCATCACCCCAGAAGTTGGGGTAAAGCAGCAGATCTCCGTGGCTTGCTTGTGGCCTCTCCAGGGAGGAAGGGAGTGTGGCAGGGTGGGGAGGGGGGGGAACAACAGAAGTTTTAGCAAATTGAGCTGGAATGTAAAAATCCTCTGTTCTCTGCAGCCGCTGGAAACATCGTGGTCTCAATTCACACACACCCCGTCCTCCTCCTTGTGTTTGGCTTGCGGGGTTATTTTTGTTATTGTTGTTANTAAACTTTATTATTTCGGGTCTGTTTTGCACGTTGGCTTCCCCCGTTCCGCACCCGCCGGTGCCGCAGGGGCAGCGGCAGGGGGGCGAGTCCGGCAGGGCTGTGGCGAGGGTTTGCCTGCCCGCTCGCCTGCTTGCCTGCCCGCTCCCCTGCCTGCCTGCTTTTTTGCAGGGCTGCTGGGAGTTGTGAAGGCGTGTGAGAATCCTGGGAGCTGGTGATGTCAGAGCGCTTGGGTCATTTGAAGGTTAGCAGCCTGGGAAGGGTTCACGGAAAGTTCACTCGCATATATTAGGCAATTCAATCTTTCATTCCCTGTGACACAAGTAGTAGGAAGTGAGCTGTTCGGAGGCAGAAGGATCTATTCACGTCCGAGGGGGATCCCGAGTCCCTGCCGGAGCCGTTTTCTCCCGGGGAAGCGGGCGATCGACACGGCGAGGGACGCGGCACCCACCCGGCCAGCGCCCCGGGACCGGGACTGACTCTAAAGAAATTTGGGGGGGAAATTGATGGGACCTAAAACTTGGAATGCGGCTCGCTTCCCCCCATCTTGCTGGATTGGCTGGGCAGCCTGGAAAATGGTAAATGATCATTTGGATCAATTACAGGCTTTTAGCTGTGTTGTCTGTCATAATTCATGAATCTGGTCTGGGAAAAAGACCAACAGCCTACGTGCCAAAAAAGGGGCAGAGTTTGATGGAGTTGGGTGTACTTTTATGTGCCGTTTTCCTCCACACCTAGAGGAAAGCACTTTTGCAGGCATTCTGTGCAGGGGGAATCATGTTTGACTGTATGGATGTCCTAGCAGTGAGCCCTGCTCAGATGCTGGATTTCTACACTGCGAGTCCGTCTTCCTGCATGCTCCAGGAGAAGGCTCTCAAAGCATGCTTCAGTGGATTGGCACAAACAGAGTGGCAACACCGGCACAGTGCTCAATGTAGGTCCCAACTGTTATTTTTCCACTTTAAAGCAATTGTTTATTATTAATTATTATCGTTGTTGTTGTTTATTTGCATGTATTTTAAAAAGAAATACTTGTAATTAAGTGCAGGGGTAATGGGGGGAGGCAGAGGTGGAATTTTTTGTGCAAAATGTGTTTTGCAAGTTTTTTTTTCTCCTTTTGGCAAGAAAAGAAAAAGAAAAGAAGCACCAGGCTGCTTTCTGTTTATCCCTTCTCATGTAGCACACTGACCCTAACAACAGTTGGGGAGCCAAGCAGGACCACATGAAATGAGAATACAATATAGCAAATACTTGAAAAACTCCAACCAGCAAAGGACAAATTTTACATAACATCTCTGTAGTAGTTTCTTTTTTTTTTTTCTTTGCTTTTTTAATAATCAGGATGCATGTTGTCTCGAGGTGCATTTTAGCAGAGCAGCCAAGCAATTAAAAAGCTGCTCCGTACAGTTCTTGCAAAGATGTGGAACTGCAGTGGGTAGGTGCCATTCCAAAAATTAGACAGTAGTTTCAAATTTCCTTAGCAAAGGCAATATTTCTTTGTACTGACCTTGCTGCCACCTTTCTTCTTTACTTTGTTGCTCTAAGAAGTTGCTGTTTTGCTAGAAAACTACTTGCTGTGAACACCCTTTGAGTTTAACCATCAATTATTTCTGTACCTTGAGATTCAGGCGGTGTTGCACTGGTAACGGAGGAGAGAGAGTTAGGGGTAGGGCACTTCTGAATGTGTATTATTAAGTTTCTGGGTCTTGATTTGTTGCTGAAATACACAGATGGTAAACAATGGCAGCATTTTAACAGAACAGTTTCAAGTTTGAGAAATGACAAGAAGTGCCAGCAAGCATCACCTTATACCGTGCATAAAAGCTGGCAGGATGCTTCACTGCTCTGACGGTGATTTAGATAAATGGCTTGGCTATCTATCAAAATGTTTTTAGCACGCTCTCGGCCACTTCAGTACACCATTAACCATGTAAATTCTCTTTGAAATTTTTGTTTTACGGTATGTTAAAATGTTACCTTGGAATTAGAAGCGTTCTTCCTTTGATACAGTTTGTCTCAAAAGGGTGGAGGGGGAAATTGAAAAAGAAAACTAAAAAATGTTCATGAAATAGTGTATTTTTCATTCTGCTCCAAAGTTTTTGGTCACCACATGACACTTGTGTGGGTTGAGTAATGAAAACAGAATTGCAAAAATTGGTGACTACCAGCCTACAACATTGCAAATGTTTTGGTGTCTTTACATTTAGAATTAGACTGCGAAGTCCAGCATGGGACGTTTATTTCCTCCGTGCTGTTTTCAAAATGCTTCAAACATGATACAAAACAAAGCTTTTACTTCAAAATAATGTTACTAGCTATGGGAGAGCTTCAGTTAGAGGAGAAAAAAAAACAAGCAAACCAACCAAAACAGATGTTTTACTAAAAAATGTGTTTTCCTCCTTCAATGGTTTAAACTTTAGCATAACTTCAGTGGTGGTATTGTGGAAACTTGGAATTAAAGTTTTCTGGAGCAGGAGGCCCATGCTGTTGTAAAAAGCTTACATTTGCAAAATAATAACTTCTGGTTTAGAAATGCCCTGCTCATTCTCTTGTATGTTGTTAACACCTAGAAGCAGGATTCTTAAAAACAAAATATATGGTGTTTGTTCTTGAGCAAGTTAAACACAGGATTACCCTTATCAGAATGGAATGAGTGGTAAATATGTCATTTGCCTAGGGCCTGTGATAAGAGACAAGTGTTGATAACAGCAAAGTTTAGCTAATCAAAGAAACTCATATTAACAAGAATAAATAAAAATTACAGGAAAATGCATTCAGGAATCCAGTCTCGTAACTTTGTAAGCAATGGGATTAATCTTCACTGCATGGGAATTTAAAATTAGGCAGAAACCTGAATCATAATATGGTGGATGTAATTTGAACTGTGAAAGTTAATGGTATAGAAATGTGGAAAAGCAATTTAGTTTGTCTCCAAATGGAGAATTCTGTTTGATTTTCAGAGCAAGTTCTGGTTTTAATTTTAAGGAATGAGTAAGCATCTTATGTGTGGGGGCAAATACATGTAAATGGATTATAAAATACTAAAATTCTCTCAACATGTAAGATTGATCCTTGTATCTCATGAAAATAATGACAAAACCAGAATTTTTGTGGTCCACAAAGCTTTTAAGGGTTTAAAGGTTGTGCCAGTGCTTATAAATACAAAGATAGCAATGTCTAACTCAAGTGTTTCCTGATTCTCTATTTTTATGAAGACCTCTGTGATTTAATGGAATGTACTCTTAGAAAACGTTGAAATTATAAGATAGGTAATAGATATTTTTTTTTGGTCTGGTTTGTTTTATTTTGGGCTCTGCCATAAAAGCAGTACACCTGCAGCCATTGCTTTAGGCCTTAGAAATATTGCTTTGATAGAGACGTGATTGTAGAGTAAAAGGTAAATGGTTGTTGAGGGAATAATACATGGATAGTGCAGACTCTGAACAGGCTAGTAGCAACCCCAGAGAGCATCAGGGTTTCCACTGAAATACTGGCAAAATTGGCCATTGCAGGGGCTGGGGCAGAACGCTGTAGGTCAGCAACTTCAGCTCATCTTCAGTGTGTTAATCCCATTCCAATTCACTAAGCGAGTGCGCTCCTGCAGCATCACGAAGCTTCTAGTCCAGGAGGGTCTGTGGAGTAAAAATAGAGGGTGAGGCACAACCCAAACATGACCTTCACTTGTGTAGTGTTTTTTTCCTCCCCCCTGTGGGAGGAAAATCCTGCCATGGGTTGGAACCCAAAACGTTAGCCACTGTATGTTGCAAGATGTGTTACGAGCACACAAAACAAATACCTGAGTTTGTCCTTAGATGCGTTTGGTTTATGTGATATTGGTTACATCCTTATAGGTTTAAAAAGAAAGCATTTATTTGCAAAGAAAATGAGAAGAAAATGAGAAATGAGAGCAAAAGTGACCCCACTTCCAACCACGCGTCATTTTCGCTCTCGCTGCTTTTCTCATAAGATAAAAATCAGGTCAGTATAATCAAATTAAAAGAGAGAGTTATTAAGTGGGCAAAAGAGTTAAGGTTGCAAGAATGGGGAATTTCCACTTTTTTAAGTAAGGTAGAACTTTAAGTAAGATAGAACTCCTCCCTCATAGTGCAGTGACAACAATTACTGAGAGAAAACAAGCAACTTTTGGTGAAACATGAGCTAACTAAATACTGCAGAAGCAGGAATTGGACAGGTCCTGCCTGAGAGAGAATGGCGAATTTTCTTTGGCCTTGGAAAAGCCTATTAAACAAAAAGGCTTCATTAATTAAACAGGCAAAACCCCAAATGAGCAGGCCCAAAACAAGAGTAAGTTTGTTTTACAGTATGCAGCGTTTCAGCTAATTATGCCAAGTAGAAGACTACTGCCCTAACGCATTTTGTTAGGTTTAGAAGAATTAGAAATTTGATGAAGGCAAAAGTTATGGATGTGGCAGCAGAATGTAATAGGATGTGGAGACTCTTGCAGCTTACAGTTCTTATTTCAGTTTGGTGGAAAGTGTTTGCCCGGAGAGGATCTAGCAGGTATTAGCTTTCAGAAAGTTCGTGAAGATGGGACTCCAGAAAGCATGCATTTCCCTTCAGAATTCCCAATTATTGCGATGTTTGGGTCACGTTCTCCTTTCCTGCAAGTGCTGGAAATACTGGAAACATCCGCGCTTAAGAGAAAAAAAAGCTCAATACTTTATTTTCTTTCATCTTTTTGAATTTAAAAACAAACATTTTGAAGTGAAGGACTTGTAATCTGCATTCCCAAGTATCAAATTGCTGCAGGTGTGTTTGCTAGTGCCCAGAAGGCAAGATCTGTTTGAATCAGGTTATTTTCTTTAAAGTTCATCTATAAACTTTGCAACTATATCTCTAGAAGTGATTTGCTTAGGGATATAGTCAGTCTTTATTTAAATTTTTATACTTGTAGCTTAATGCCCTGAACTATGTTTGGTTTTGATCCCTTTCATTCAAAAAAGAAAAAATAAAAAATTGCATTTTTATTTCTAATTAAAACAAGAACAACTATGCTCTTCGTAGACTCCAATATGGTGAGCCTGATTCTGCTGCTGGCAGAGGAAAACTCTTAATGGACACACACCACTGTCAAAAACTCCTGCAGACAAAAATGATGAGAGGCATTCGCTGGTGAAGTTAGGGTGGGATAAGCTTGGAGGAAAAGCAATGTGTCTTTGGGTGACTCCCTGCTCACCTAATGAGGCTGTGCAGCCAGGGTGCAACTTGTCAGAACAAAGCCGGGCTGGCGAGGTGCTGCCTGGAAGAGGGTTACTGCGAAGTTAAGGAGTTGAAAGAGGGAGATAATGTTTCAGGCAGCCAAGTTAGTCATCCACACATCCAGTTAAATCCCCACTTACTGCTGAGCCCTCTGCGTTAACCATGTGTGCGTCAGGCCTGCACAGCAGCCCAGCCGAGCCGAGGGGCTTTGTAGTGGGAGCGAGGTGCCCCGCTCAGTGGGTTATGCTTCCACTTTCCTCCCCGAAACACCCTGAGTGACTGTTTTTGCTCAGGTCTAATTTACACACTGCCCTTTACACAGCCGATGAAGTGGGGCTGTGTTACACAGCCAGCATTTGGATTTGGGAGCGGGGTTGTGAAAGGAACATTGTGCTCAGGAGGGCTGCTGGCTGCCGCCATCGGCAGCGCTGTGCCCCGTCCTATTGAGACCTCAAAAGCAGAGCACAGCTGTGATGAGTTTCCAGATCTCTTTGGCCATGGGGACCGGGGCTGGAATGCGTGCGAGTAGGGGGGGAGCATCCCTCTCCCCCTTGCAGCTTCTGCCCTGGGGGGCTGGCAGCAGCCTCAGAACAGAGAATTCACAGGGGCGGGTGGATGGGGCCAAATTAGTTGTGGTTTCAGAGGGCTTTCCAGAGCTTCGCTGGGCTGTAGCGCGCAGCCCCATGAGGAAGGATATCAGTTGATGTATAAAATGGCCAAGGAGCTTTGGTAAATAGACTTTACCCTTCAAATCCAGAGGTCCTGGCAGCGGCTGTGCGGGAGGGTGGGGTTGTACTTTTCCCCTTCCTGTACTTGGACACTTTTGATTATCCAGACTTTCTGGGACTGAGCAGAGCTGCCTTATAACAAAGCCTGCATAATATAATTGCCTAAATAGGTCTATTGTCCTTTTCAAGTCACTGTGCTGTGAAATGTTTCAACTTTTTGCTGAAAATGTTGCATCTAATGTTAAGATGGCTTAATGGCTATGGCAAGGAGGAGATCCCTTTCCCCCGTTTTTCATTGCTGTGTGGTTGAGAAACTGATTATATTCCTGCCCCCTATTGATGTTTACTCTTTTGGGGAAGCAAATATTTTAGCCCTTTCTGGCAGGGTAAACTACCAAAAGTAATAGGTCTGGAAATACAAAGCTATGATTGATTTTGACCTTTGCTCACGTGCATGAAGTCTGTCCCCATGCAGTGTGACCTGTGCCACTTCTTGCTGAAATCCAAGCTCTTTCAAACCAAATGAAACCATGAAAATACAAGTCACAAAATGCTGAAAACTATTCTAAAATAACAGAATAATAATTTTCGCTGTTCTGCAAAAAAAAAAAAGACTGTAGGCAGGAGAGTAGCAAAGCTGGTTTTTTCTAGTATGCAGAACAAGAGTAATATCTTTCGTCTGCTACTGCCTTTTTATGAGAACCATATTCTAGGTACAAAATAAACAAATTGGTGTCATGTGGGAATGACTCTTCTGTGCAGTCTTTCGGTCACTGTAATCTTAGCTTTTCCTCCTAATTATAATCAGTAAACAACTTTCATCCAAAAATGGAGATTTTAAACTGTCTTTTTAAAAGTAATCTAAGGTCTGGGATTAATCTGTCATTGCATGAGCAAGCGTGTTTCAAAAGTTAAGAATGTCAGAAACAGTAGCCTAAAGTTAGCATCCTAAATCCGCATTTCATGGCTTCATTTCCAACTATGCTGAGCATCTACGAGCTCTCTCAGCACTTTTAAAAGCAGGCCACATATTTAAATGGCCAAATGCTACTTAGAACCTTCATGTAATATTAAAAAATTGTAAAGGACCTTCCCGCTTCTCCCAAACTTATAGGAAAAAGTATTTCAATGACAGAGTTCATTCATTATTTCAATTAACAGTGGAAATAAAGACACTTACAAAACAAAGTAGGACTTGTTTATAAGAGCATATTATTCTCTTTCTGTAAGTTTACAAGTCAAGTTTGCAGAATTCCACATTAAACCACAAACCAAGGGTTTTTTCCCTGTATTTTGTCTGACTCGCAGACTTCCCCAGTTCTCTGTTTGCTTCCTTGTATTAAAGTCAGCTCATCAGACAGTTTCAAGCTTGTGGTATAGATTTTGCTAGCTATATGGTCTTCTTTATATACTCACTCATCATTAACAACTGCTCTGGGTTGTTTTCCCAGTGGCAGCGAATTAATATGACCGTGGCCACTGTGTATTTTGCTTATTTTGGGGGGGAGGGAGGGAAAATCTAGCTTCCTTCAGCTCATTTTAGTAATCTGAATGGGAGCGGAGAAGCTTCATCATGTGACGGGGCAGCTCACGGCAGCTTACCAGCATGGGGTCCCTGTGTGAGAACCTCCCTTGTACATGACAATCTGATAAGGATATCATGTGGTTTAGAAATACATTCCCACAATGTTCACTTCTTTGTCCCTTTATTTGGGAGTGGGTAGGAAAAAAACTTTTAACAAACTAATGCCATTCCTTATATAACTGACCTCACTTTCTTTTCGCGTCCTGTTTGAGCCTTACAGTTTCTTCAAATACTTTTGTTAAGAGAGATGGAAATATAATCCAGCAACTCTGTGTAAAGAATCCTAGACACAGAGTATATAAAATACCTTCTGTTCCCTTTGGACAAGGTGATTTTTCTTTCCCCTGCTTATACCACATATAAACTGAATATTATAAAACTATGCAAGTTAAATATACACATGCAAGTGACACTCGTATAGGTTTAATAGGTTAAAGCTTGAATGAGTATTTATATATTCTTAGAGTGGTCTGGATCTTCACCACTAAGGACATGAAGTTATAGTCCGTCCATACTTTGGAGAGATTTCCGTTTTATGCACTTTCAGTGACTCATGTTTTACCCTCTTAAGTGCATTTCCTAAGAAAAGGAGCAGGGAAAAGTCTCACAACCAAGGTATTTTTTAGCACTGGTTAGTTTCTTTTAATGGTTTGCAGCATTTCTTTCCATTGAACCGTAATATTTTTCTCTAAGTTCATACTATATTTTTAGCAAAGATCTTGGGACAATAAAATGACAAATTAAGTAGATTTTTGTCTCTTAGAGCCTTATCTAGTGAAGCACTTAGATGCACTCCACCCTCCACCGTTGATTGTAATAAGAGTTTCAGACACAGGGTGGTCATATGAGTGAGCCGTTAGTGTATTTATGTACCAGTACTTAGATGACATACCAGTAAAAGCTCATGTGATTGTGCTGGATGTTCAGCGCAATGGACATCCAGCATTTCTGTTCTTCTTAGAAAGAAAGAAGGATCATTTGCCTTTTAAAGATGCATAGCAGGGGTGTGGAGCAATTAAACAAGTTGCCAGGTGTTGCACCAACCACAGACAACTGTCATAGTCTGACTTAGCTCAGATTTCTTTCAGTGGGTGCTTGCTTCAGTCCTAGAAAGCCATTTGTGCCTATAAGATACAAACAGTGAAAGGAATAATAGTTCAGTATAAGAACCCACAAAAACCTAATCAACATAAACAAAGTCTTTCAAAGTCTGTGATTTTTCATCTGAAAGCAGCTTGTCTGAGTTCCTGAAATGGCCATCTCAGTGGTCTTCTCTGCCAGGCTGGCTAGTGGCGCAGCAGCACATCACATAGAGATATGTGTCTCTTCATATGAGACTTCCTTGGCATCTTCCACTCTCATACCAGAATCACTCCTCTGCCAGTTGGTGGCCAATACCAAGAGAATTCTCAGATTCCTGCATGATAAATTGGATGAAAGAGCATCTTGAGTATATTTATTTCCCTTGTTCACCAATACCAGTAGAGTGTAAGGGATAGAGATGTTCAGGCACCATGTAGCCAAACCTTGGCTTTTAGGGGTCTCAGAGCCTCCTTCCCCCTGCACTAGTGCTCAGGGAACAGCCATGGGCAGAGATTGGGCAGGGAGCAGGCTCCTCTGCTGCTCACCTCTCTCCATCTCCCGAATGCCTAATTCCTCATCTTCTACCCCAAACCTCACAACGAAGACCAGCGTGTCCTGTCTTTCCAAGACTGAACATTCACTCGCACACGAAGAAAAAGGACTTGGAAAACTGTGTCACAGTGCCACCTGGCGATACCTGCCCAAACCGTACCCTCGGAGGGGCTGCGGCCACCGAGGCAGTTGATCTGCAGCCGGATGGGTGCTTTCCCCAGGACCCGGGTCCATGCACAGGGAAATGCCTCTGCACTCCAAAGCTCGGCGCTTATGGTTTTTTTTGCACAACCCGCTGAGTTATTCTAATTAAAGATCCTGTCTTCTCTGCAAACCTCCCCTTCCTAGCAGATAGCACCAATCTGCGTTTTTTGCTTGGGGTGCAAGTCAAAAGGACTGGCTAAAAAGTCACACATGTGTGAGCTTTTTTATTGTTCAGATTAGGTCCTGAGGGCAGGGGGGTTGGTTGCTTGGTTTTTAGCAGTTGTTCATACTTTTGGTCTGACAAGGTTTTTCCTTTTCCCCCCATCTTTCAGAGTATTCCTCTGCATTGCTTTGTTGCTTGGGTTTGTTCTTTTCATTCATTCAAGGAAAAAAAATTTATTAGTTACTTGATCAGGGTGTGTGTCAGATCCTCCTGGACTGGAAAGTCTCAGAGACCTGTCTTTCTTAAAAATCCATCTGGTTTCACCCCACACTTGGAACACCAAGATGTGAAATGCAGAATAAATGGCAAATCACCTATGTCTTTCAGATAATTGTGTCTTTGATGAGTGGGGCTAACAGAAGAATATAATTTTCCCAAGTCCTCATCCCCCAGTGAAGCTCAGCCTTCCTCTCTCTGTTTGGAGACCACATTCCAGCTGTGTTTTTCTAGTTGTGCATATCATCACATGCTGTGCAGGTTAGGTATGTGAACTCATCTTTCTACGCTTTGCATGTATTGCCACATTCACTTCTCTGAGACCACACCAAGAAGGATCCATTATCTCTCCAAAGTTTTGAAATTAAGACTTGGGCTGCCTGCAAGAAGTCAGAGCTGACTCACATCCTTCTGTGGTTTGGTGGTGGTGTTTTTTTTTTTCCCTTATCCGAATCCTTTCCTTTCACTGTGTTTTGGAGAGGTCCTGCAAGACTTCCTGGTTGAAGCATGACCTATGCTTTAGGAAGCACTGCATGTCTAGAGGTGGTTTGGGAAAATAACTGGTCCCCTCTCCCTGAAATGGAGTCCAGCATGAACGCTGCAATTGTTCACAGGGGCTGTTTTCACCTTCACCAAAATGTGAAAGCAGAGCTTAGTTACAGCGTGATACACTGACACTGCCCAGTAATACCGTGTTTGTTACGCTTTTGCTAACTGTAATTGCTGTGCAGAACAAGAAAATACTCTTGACGAAAAGAGGTGAGGAAGGAATGACGCAATTAAATGAGATTAAATCAGGCTATCGGTTTCCCTGGAACACGCATTTGGCTCTTTACCAACAGTCTTTTCCCCGTTTTTCAAATAAACACATATTTTCACATGATAACTCTATTTGAAATATTAATGCTTCCAGGACTGCATTACCTTTGTTTCTTCATCAAAGTCCATTACTATGAAAAGGCTGCTGTTCCTTAGGCTGTTTCAGCTTCAAAAGAATTTTAAGGCCTGGTCTATTGGAAAGCTTGGGGGTATAATTAGTGAAAATGGAAATAGATGCAAGAGAAATTTAGTTCCTAATGTTTTAATTTAGTGTAGTACTGCCATGTGTTGTTGAAGAGGATTCTTAAAGGCAAACATAATTATTTCATTATGGCCTTCAGAATGCTTTCATTGGTCTTAATGACAAGAAGCTGCATAAGAAGTCATACATTTTAATTAGACCTTCTTATATTTACATCAGATAAATAACAAATAATTGATGAAAACCAAGTCTTCTGAATGGATGATTTCACACAGAGCTCTGGTTACAGTTTAATGATAAAACATTTCTCTTATTGCTTTGCATTTTAATTATCTAGAATTATTGCTCTAGCAGATATTTCAAAGTAGTGTTATTTCCATACATTTCATTAGATTCACAACTAATTTATATGAATGTGAAGCTAAGAGAATAGGTGTTGTTTCAGCATATATCCCTTACAGTTTCCAGCTTTATTAATTTTATTTTGCTTTAATTTCTTGCATTTAGATACCTTTCTTTTTGTGGTGATAGACTCTGCAGTAAAAGATAGTGGAAAGCAGAGTCAGACCTTTTCCTATGTCTTCAATTCCCTACATATAAGCAAGTCCTGCCATTGTTAACAACCCAAAACTCCTGTAGAAGTCAAGGAGTGAGTATAAAATTGTAGGGGTTGTTGTGGAATTTTCTAAGGAAGAACTTGGTGCCTATTTATCTCAAGTTTAGCTGAAAGTTGTATTCCCAAACCTCTTCAAATTACCCCTGAAAATCTTACCAATGCCCTTTCATAATTGTGTTATGCTTGCAGGTGGATTTAAAGTATATATTTTTTTTCTTCTTTACCCCCTATATTGGACTCTTTATAATATCAGGAGAAATTATCTTAGAGTTTTGCTACTTGTAAGAGTCTTTCACATTTGCAAGCTCTCTAGCCTTTCATTTTTGTAACAAAACATATTTCACATGATTCATTCCTGAGAGTATACAGAACACTAATTGTTGTTATTGATTTTAAATTTCGCAACCATTACAAGTAACCCAGATGAGTGGCAGATAAAGAGTAATAATCCATGGAGTTCTGGAAGTGTTTCTTGTTTGTCTGTAGTACTTTATGTGATCAATAGTAACTGCCCCATTGAAACTAACTGCTGTATCAAATAACAGTAAATCAAATGAATGTGCTTACAGATTATTTATTGAAAGCTTTAATTGTTCACTGGGGCCCTGCTTATCTCAGGAAACAATGGAAGGCGGTGATCAGGCAAACTGGTTTGCAAAATGCCAGGGGTGCTGTGAAACAGTGAGGTCCCCCCTGTGCCTGGGTGGTGTGAGAGCATTCCAAAGTGTGCCCCTGTCCCACCGGGATTGTCCATATTTTCCATTGGGGTTGATCCCAGGCTAAATTGGTCAGAGGTCTTTTCTCAGAGGGCATCTCTTGGGTTCGTAGGTTACTCTTTTCTTTTAATTATTATTTTCGTGGCAATCTCTTTGGATGACAAATGTGTCATATGTGGTGTTTTAAAGTGTGGAAAAAGATCTAATAAGCTTTCCCAAAATTTCCAAGAGGTCCATGTAAAGAGACACAAAATACAGGATCAGACCTCAGAGAGGGAAGTAAAGCATACTAAACTTACTCTGTGGAAAGCTTCTCTAGGTATATTGTTATTTTGGGCAATTATATGCTGCTGTACAGTTGTCAGACTTGTGCAAATATCAAGAAACTAAAACCAGTTATTTCTAAGTAACAATCTCAAGCTGTTATTTTCTACTATTTCCTTAAAATGGCTGCTCTGCCTTGTCACAGTCACTGCATGAAGGACTAGTGCCGCAGGTCCAAAGTTTTCTGGCCCTTAAAGTGAAATGGGTAGTCTTAAAGGCAATTTCATTAATATTCACAATATTTTTAATAGCCTTGGTGGGTTGTCAGTTATATTTTGCTGTGGCTTCAGAATCCTTTCAGTATCAGCAGAGGCACTAAAGCTGTTCTTCAGCAAATTTGGGAAGATGGCACTGAATGAATTTACATTAAATAACACAACCATTGACAGCTGGGAAAGCCTTTGTGAAAATGAGCTTAGTTTCTACAGAAAATGGTGGCCCAAATCTCTCAAATGTAACAGGAAAAGGTTCCTTCCCCTAAAAAAAAAATAAATGTATGTTTTCTGAAACATATGAGTATGTGTAATATTGGATAATCATAATATAAACATTTTAAAACTATTCAAGCACAATACCCAGACATCTTCTGGAGCTGAATCTCACTTCAAAAAAGTAACTTTCTTTTTCAAGGCATAAGTCTCGTAAGCTTTGCCTTATGCTTCTTGGGATGTCAAGTGTCAGGACTGAATGTCCAGCTTATCGCAACGGGGGTATTTCTTTTTTGTCCTATTCTGTAGAATGTAGAGTTGACATTTTCCCTCTTTGTATAGCTGGGATATTGCAGTCCGTTGTGAGCAGCGTAGCTGGGTAAAAAAACTCCAACTCACTGTTGAAGGTAGATACTGAGTGAGACTAGGCGACTAGGAAATACTGTTTGCATTTGCTTATAGTACAGTCTGTGTGTAGTTTTTCTCTTCCAAATGAGAATGGTGCTGGCAGACAACATACAGGTAAAATTATGAGCGTTCCTCACTCCAAGGGTTTAATAGGAAAATCCACTACAGGTAGAGAATAGGAGAACAGAATATTGGAAAACGTGCTCTCAGTCATGGTACTCGTCTTGTCTGTGGTGACTGTCTTATTTTATTGATCTTTAGTCTTCTCGGCAGAGAGCAGAGGTGTGCTCTGAGCCACAGGCGCAGTGTTGCTACCACTTCGCTCTAGGACACCCAGCTCCTTCCCAGCTTTCCCCTCCTGCTGCACCTACTGTGAAATGGGCAGAGGGATGTTTGCCAGGTTAACCGTACCACTGGAAAGTAAATGGCATCTATAAAAATACTTAAAAATAGATGTGAAATATTATATAAGCTCAATGACAAAGACTCTTGTTACAAGGAGAGGAAATCTGGTGGTGTCTTAGTTTTTCGTTGTACTCAAATATTGAAATCCCACTCAGGCAAGCATTGCTTCCTGATAAACTGTATATTTTATTTGCGCCCTCGAAAGATACTGGCGCTGCTCCGTTTTTAAGTATTCCATGAACTTGACTTTCTTACATTTTCATCAGAAATGTTGAGGTTAGCTGCTCTTAGCAATGTGCTGATCCGTTCTGGCAAGCTGAGGAGGATGAGGGAGGACAGACTTTGTCCCTGTTTTGGTCTCAGATGTTGCAAATGTGAGTATGCTGGAGGATGTCAGAAAGGTTAAATTTGGGTCTGACTGCCGCTCTAGTTGCAGATCAGCCCAAGTGATGAAAGCCCTTTTTCCCTGTTACATTGTCATGTCTAAATGGAAATAATGTATTGTTTTAATTACACCCCCAGAGTTGCAGCAGTGAAGCAATATGGGTGCAATTGTGTCTAGTGTAAAAATTAGTCTTCAACACTTACTAGGGAGGTAAGGTAGGTGGATGGAAAGCATCTAGGTACAAGCAGAGGTGCCTCAGAGGTTCCCTGCAATGACATTAGGGTCATGGGAGATGTCTGCTGGGTTATCTGCTTGGCTGAAGAAGGTACCTTTGCCTGTCTCGCTCTACGCGCTGCCCTGTCCCCCGCGGGAGGCTGCTGCTGTGCGGCAGGAGGAAACGCACGGCTCCATTTCACGGCCCCGAGCCTCGCCAGCTTCAGCAAATGGCCCTGTTTTGCAACGGCATGGCTGGGAAGCTGGACACACGCTGCTCTGCCGGAGGGTCGATAACCTCTGGGAAAGGGGACGGGACAGGATTGCTGGTTCGGCAGGTTTCATCCCAGCTCTGTTGTGAGATGAAGCCATACTCAATAAAGAATAATACCTCCAGGTGGCATAATGCCAAAAAAAAAAAAAAAGGCTCTGCAGCGAGGGCCCCAAAAGTGAGATCCTGAGGAATGAGATATGAGTTGTCCATTGCCTTACAAAATTGGCGAGTGGCTGTGTGATGGGGGGCTGACAGAGAGAATATGGAGTTAGACCTCCTTTTCTAAGGAAATCAAAACTTAGAATTAGCAGAGCAATAAAAGCTTTCTAAAGCGAAAGCTGGAAACAATACATTTTTAATAAAATGGGCAGTTACTCTAATTGCTGAACCCCTACTGTTCAATTTCTTTTAGTGCTCTTATTCATTGAATTCAGCATACTTATACTTATTATTTACAGATGTATGCGTTTTAACTTGTTTATAGAAACCATGCTTTGCAGAAAGCTGTGGATGGTATAATACTAATTTCTAAGTGTTTATTGCCACCTATAATATGCAATTTTAAAAACAATTAAAAATAGCGGTGGAGCTCATCATTGGAATCAACCCCAAACTGCTCATGAAAAGTGAAATATTAGTACCATGTACTGCCTTAAAGGTTATAGGCCATTTGTAGTCGATTGATAGCATACCCATTAATGAAGAATTTACCTGTTCTTAAAGATTCTAAGCTCAGCAGTCTAGTTTCTAGATACTATTCTAATGTAATCCATTTAAACATATGTGATGGAGTTCATAATTGCCCTTGTAAATGGGTATAGAAAGGAGTGTATATAAATCAATTAGTCATATCCTGCAGTGTGGCTGTAATACAAATTAATTGGGATGATAAGTATTTTAACTGCTACTATACTTACTTTAAGTAGTTTTGATCACTGAATCAGCTCTTGTTGAGTCACTGTTGTAATTCTAAGATTTAAAAACACCTAAAAATCAAAATGGTTTGAATTAATGGTCCTGAAGTTTGAGAAATAGAATGATATATAAAATAATAGAGAGCAAGTTGGGTTTAGTGCATTTCCAAATAGAGCACTATAGTTTTATTTTGTCCATGTGGTACTGAACAACTCTGTAATAGTAATATGTGATTAAAGATGTTAAAACACTCATTTTCATGCTGTATTTAAGCCATAGCAAAAAGACATGATGAATGGTGTCTTAAGAACATGTTGAATATATAGAAAATAAGAAATTTTTTTGGCAGACACAGTAATACTGAAAACTGATACCAACTTAGGAGGCAAGTTTTGAAGAATACAGTCATTCCTTTAGTATAATACTCTAGATTATTCTGTTTGGATGCTTGAAAGGATTTGAAGATAAAAGAAAAGTCCTCAAAACACTATAAAACACTTAATAACTGTAAATGGTGACTTTATGACTGAGTAAAATATCTGTATGTGTGTAGATATTATAGTAACTATTTGATATCCCTTGCAATTTTTATTTATTATTGAAGATACTAGACCTGAGTTTTCTCCCATTTCTGTTTACAAGTCAGGAGTCTTTCTTGGAACCAGTGGGGTGACATCACTGTAAAAAAGATCTGAAAAAAGAATCAGACCCCTTTTATATTTAAGTGTTTTGTCCCTCACAGTGTGCCTTTTTTCTTATTTTTGATCCCGCAGGGAAAACATGCTGAATTTGTGACACTACAGAAATAGGGTCCATTTCCATAAATAAAGAATAAAGAGGTCAGAGTTCTCATCCTCGCCATGTTTGTGTTGCTTCTTTCCCTACACCACTTTACTCCAGATGAGGATCTGACCTTGGGCATTCACTGGTAAAGCAAACAGGGTATGAATTATAAGAAAAATTCAATTTCAAACAAAAATCTAACTTCATGCAGATGACAGCACATTTATATATGTATTTAAAGAAGATCCTATTTTTCAATTTTGCAATAATGCAGAATTTTTACTTGAGACTGATGCACTTTTGCATGGTAGTGGCCAGGCAGAAAATCACCGACCTGAAAAAACTCCAGAGCTAGCATCTTTCGGCTGTTTTTCTTCAGTTTTCTGTACGATTTATTTTTTTCATTTAACATGTTTTCTTTTTCATTTTGAAGGTAGGCTCTTAATACAAAGTGATGAGCTGCTGCCCTGTAAACTCCGCCGAGCCTGCCAAACCCTGCGGCCATCCTGTCTGTACACTTTCTTTCACCCTGGCTCCCTCATGGTGTCTGCCTGGCCATTTATTCAGCGAAAGACGCTCCTGTTCTCAGTTACTGGCGCGTCATTAAGTCTCGCTGTCCTGAGAGTAACTCAGGTATAACTAGACGCAGTTCCTGTCCCTGATATAATTAATCCTGACAAGCTTTCTGCCTTCCACGTTTGCTCAGCTGTAAACGCGTTTCTCTGGCGAGGTGGACACATAAACCCAATTGTAGAACTGCTTTGCTGATAGAACTGTAAAAAAAAACCCAACGGACCCGCAACCAACTGGCCTGAAAAACAGTATAATTTTCTTTGAAAAGGTGATGTGGACACAAATCTCCTGTGTTAGTTACACCTACTAACCCTGGGTTCTGCTTGAGAACCAGGCATTACAAACCAGGGTAAACCTTACTCCTGTTTGAAAATACCTTCCTGAGCAAACCTACAGAATAGGAATGTGCTCTTGGAGAGCGGCTGCAGCTTCCTTGCTCCCCTTTGCTGCTGGCTGCAGTTAATATGTGTGTAGAGTACGTAGTTCCCAGAAGTCCTGGCTTTACTGGGGGAAGCACCAGAGGTGGTTGCAATGACAATTCCCTTCCAGAAGACCTGGAGCTCCAGGAAAAAAATTCAGGGTGCTTTCATTCAGAAACACATGGTTCGGGTATATTGGTGATTTCCAGATCATAAAAGGTCAATATTTTAGACTAGCCTGGTAGATTCAGGCTTATGTCTTAGCAGTATATAAGGCTGATGTTGGCTTGGACAGTATAGACAAGAGGTGTTTGTGGCCGTTTCTGGTGTAGTTTATGCCAGTGTGGGACACAACACCCACATGTTGCTGAGTTGCCTTCAGGATAGGAGTCAGGACTCTTTCAGGGCAGGTCTGCTGTCTGCTCAGACATTCCTGTGTAATTGTATACGTGGTAGAGTAGTCTCATAGAAAGCTGAGTCTTAGCTGGGCAAGGAGATCAGAAAATTAAGACAAGCCTTTCATCATCTCTTCTTAGTTCCCGGCCAGCAGCAGTGGTGGCTTTTGGGGGCAGAAGGCAACCTGCCCTGGCCTGCCTTGCAGTTGGCAAGTGAGCAGGGGGAACACGCAGACTTGGGGGTGCTTCAGAGCCCCAACATTAGAGAGCCTGAGCACAGGCTTAACTGAGTTCCCTGCTCTGCCATATATCCCGTGTGTAACTGTGGGTGAGACACATAAAGCTGCATTTTGAAGATGCTGCTAGAACTCCAGCAAGATTCTCGGTTGCTGTTGAAAGTCCTAGTTGGGTACTGCTTGCATTTTTCTAGGAATTTAAAATCCAAGCAAGTCAAGCTCTTCAGCTGTCAGTGCTTCTGGTTCCCATCTGTAAAGTAAGAAAAATAATAGTTCTTCCCTTCTCTGACTTAAGGTGTTACAGAGGGAAAAATACAAATGCTCATGGGTTATTCCCATACTGGTGTGGCAGGGTCCGTGCTTGTAGATCCAATAGGTAGAAGAGAGCGGGATCTTTCATGCTGCTCAGTATGGCAGGACCAGAGGCACTGCTGGCTGTGCTGCATGGCAGGGACAGCGGGGCCCGGGGAGAGCCACTGCGGGTGTCTGTGATCTGTGCGGGAATGTCACCTGGGAAGATGTGCTGGCAGGCAGGGACCCTGGGGTGGTTTAATAAATGGTGATGTAAAGTCAGGTAACTGAAGTTACATGCTTAACAAATGGATTAATTGTTACCAAAAAATCCCCATCCTTCACGGGGCAACCAACAGAGGGGATTTGTGGGAATAATAAAGTGTGTGCTGCAAATGAAGAAGTTAGCAGCTAAGGAGCAGACATTTTATTAGGAGACCAAAAATTAGATGCTGTTGTCTTCTGATTTACTGCCAACAAATCTGGGTAGCTCTGCTATTCTGGTAGTAGGATGCTGAACTTTATTTCCTGGCCCTAATCATCTGATATGAATAAAGTTTCAAAGGGCTATACTTCTGTCGTATTGCCAAGATCAGTATCCACTGACTCCGCTGGCTTAGGTTACATGACTCTGCTGGTTAACATTACGGATTTGCAATTGGAACTTAGCAATTTTGTTGATGAAAGGCATGAAGGAGAGAGCGAGCTGCATCATATTCCCAGGCCTAAACTGGGGGAGATGCAGCAGACAAATGTAAACACTTCTTTGCTAGCATTCCAGTTGGCAAATACAGCTCGGTATACACACAGCGAAGGTATTTGGTATTTGCTGAATATGAAGAAGACTTTTTTTTTTTTTTCAGCCTCATCCTTTGAAGTTAATTTGTGTTTTAACACTGAACTGCTAAAATAGCTAGAATGAAAATGCTCCAAGGATCTGCTTTGCAAGTAATGACTCCCCTCAAGGTTATGGAGACCTTTAAAGGTTCAGAGTTTCAAACACTTTTTGACTTGGCAGGATCACGATCATTACTATTATTTGCATTGGAGTAGCACTTGAAGGTCCTGCAGCGCCAGTTACTGTACACCATATTTTGAGACCCTGCCCGAAATAGCGTACTGTCTAAATACACGAGATGCACAAGGGTGGGGGAGGAAAATACTGTACTGATGGCATGTCTGCCTGAGTGCAGCAACAGCCAAATTTGTACTTGGAACTTCATTAGGGTAAGGATATCAGAGCAGAGAGTGTGCTTAACTGCTTCTTTTACTCGCAAGGCAGAGGGCAGAGTTCAGCAGGACCCCTCTTCTCCCAGATGCGACGGGACAGAAGCCAGCTGTCCCTATCGCTCTTTCACTGACAAGAGTTGTAACAGCGAAAGCACTTCGGCTTTAGAGACTTCTGCCAACTCAGCTGTGCCTATCAGGGCTTGCACCTTGTCTGAGATAGCTATTGGCAGCAGCAGCCTGTGCCCTGGGCACGGGTCTCAAAATGGCCTGGCCTAAGGCACCTTTTTGGTGACCTTGGGTGGGATTTTTCCATTAGTAAGACCTTGCAGATTGAGCTTCTGAGCTTCATAACCTCTGATTCTTGCTAGTTTTGTCATACTGTAGGAATCCTGAGGAGCACATAGTGAAAACCCCCAGGTTACTCTTTTGGATTGGGCACCCTCAAGCAAAAACCAGCAAAAACAGTTTCATCTTCTGATATCCCTGTTGAATGTGGAATGCCCCTTTTCAGACTAAAAGCAAACCTGAAGACTTAAACGTTTTTTTCTGGCTTTAAACCCTGGTAGTACCTCTTTCTAAAGGCCTAGACAGTCTTGTAGAGATGAATTCTGACTTGATTAAAATTAATGCTGAAAAAATTGTAATTAAGAATTAGAATATCTCATATTTAACATCATGGCTTTAAGGTAGATGGGTGCAGCAAGCAACAAACCAATAATAAAAAAGAAACCCTCAGATGTGAAAAACAGGCTTTCTTAAGTACATCTGAAAATCCAGATAGTAATATCTCAGTCTGGAGTTACTGTGGCAGCCTCTGTTTTAGTCCAGGTCTGTCTGTTCACTCCTCATAAAAAGCATTCCCTCCAGAACCTCAATGCATACCCAGCCCTATGAGGAATGATTTTTGATTGTGGTTCTGATGTTACAGTTTGGTAATTTGTTCTGCACTGATTAACATTTGCACATGGCTTCCCCTGAGCCTTTTCCTCCGTCCTCCTGCCCTCAGCCCACTCCACCTCCACGCCATCGACCCCTGGGTAAAACAACGATCCAGCACAGCGAGTGCCGATACGTGAAATAGTAGCCTGCCTTCTTTCCTTTGTGTTGTTTTCTTTGCCAGGGAGAAAATGGGAGTCTCTGCACAAGGGAAGACTTTGTTTTTCTCTTTCTGTTGTCTGTAGTCCCCACCTGTTGTATATATGGTAAAAATATCTGGGACTTATAACCCAGCAACAGTACGCAGCCAGAGTCATGTGTGACCGGGTCAAACACACACTCGCTGGAGGGTCATGGCCAGGTTACTAAGTCAAGGCTGGCAAGTCTCCACCATAATGTTTTCTTTCTCGCTCACTTTTTTTTTTCTTTTCTTTTTTTTCCCCATCTCCCCTTGTCTGCCGTCCAAACAACGGCTTAAAAAACCCCAACCCTCGTAACAATGCAAACTATTTAAGCATGACAAATTCAAAGAAGTTTTCTATTAAAAAAAAATTGGATATGGGGGGAGGGGGCTGAGTCAATGATATTTTGGATTTAATTTTATAGAATGGTTTTATGTGGTACATGAAAGAGAGAAATTTGTATTGAAACAATTGAGACCCACTTTCCTGGCTCTTTCCTGGAAGATGATTAAAAGCAGACTTTTTTTTCCAGACGAGACATAAAAATTAAATGATCTACAGTATATAGTTATTTTTTCAAATGTTTGGAGGCTTATAAATAACTTCTACAATCAAATGCACACATACAAGCAGCAGAGAATCTGGTTCTAATTACTTGTACTTTAGTTGAACTTTGGCGTTTCCTTTGACTTTCTGCCTAATGTATGTGAGCTGTGTGCCTTGCACTCCTGCAGTGAATCCACACAAAAAAAAAAGAGGCAAAAAATCCAGACTCTTGTTGGTGCCAACAAAAATGAGGGTTAACAGAATGTTTTGACCAAATGCAACACTTTGCTATTCACCCTAATTAGCTGAAATTGCTGCTTCCCACCAGGGACCCTGAGCTCAGTATTCAAAATTCCCTTGAGGCTATCCAGGAAATGCCATTTGCTTTACAACTTCTTATTCTTTTAAGACTCAACTGTCCAAAGTGTGCATTAACATACAAGCTTAATAATCCCAAGTTTCTAGCAAAAAGCAAGGCATTTCATAGTGCCTGCCTGCTTCTAGTTGGGCACAGAGTAAAATACCTCCTCCATCTGTCAGCGCGGTTTAGCTGGCAGTAAATTAGCTCTCGCAAAGCACGCTGTGCTTTTAAAAGATCTTATCTGCTGCTTTATCTAACCTTTAGAAATATTTCAGACATCTTAGGAATTGCGAAGTGACTGATTGTTTGAGAGTCCCTGTGTGCCTAAGCAGCATTCAGGTGTTGGGTGACGCACTGAGGCTCTGTTTTCTCAGGTGAGGAGGGACCCTGAAGTGTCACATCCCACAGGATGGGACAGCAGGGCATGGAAATATGGAAAGAAGTTACTTTTTTTTTTTAATCTTGAATTCTTCCTAAAATATTAAGACCACTTTAAAAACACCTCTTCTGGAAAACTCAACTGTCCACCCCCACGTCCTCTCTTTTTGCTTTTGAGTGGGCAGACATGCATAGAAGAAAGCAGGTTCTGCTGTCGTGTGTCTACTAGCCACTGACGTGATACACAATGCTTTATACCTGCTGAGCATGAATCACTACACACTCCTGCACTTTATTTCTGCACTTCCATGCCAGCAGTATGTCCATTTTCAAATAAAGAGTTAAGAAGGCTAAATTCAAGGGAGAATAGTAAGTCAGAAGCTTGAGTAAGGGTCTAGTGTGTGTAACCTGTTCAAGCCTGCTCCAAAAAGATGCACATCTTGCCTGTGATCAAAAGTGAATGTTCCCAAACTGGGTTTTCTCACAAAAAATCAAACTCTGGACAGTTTTTCATCTGATGTCAGTATTATATCAAATAGATTAAGCCATTTTAGTGGCATAGACATCTATCAATGTTTTAGGGTTGATCTTCTGGTTTACATTGGCTCTTTCCCTGTCAAATACCTTTTCAGATTGTCCAGAAAAAGTTTCTCTAGTGGTTTCTTCAGGTCTTTGGTTGTTGACTATGTTGTGTATTTACAAACTGAACTGGTTGCTTAATCTCTTCTGGGTATCACAAGTTCCTGGCCGGTGCCTGCCAGACCTGGTTTGTGGTTTCAGCACTACTGTTGGATGCTAGTGCATGTTTAGGATTAAATAATCAAAAAAGCAGAAGTGTATTGGTATTATTCCTCAAAGACCACTTTCGCCAAACTGAAGTCACAGGATTGCAGGAGTGCAGTTGTTTTATTGAGTGACACAACCTTGTTTTCCCAAGGGGAGCCTAAAAACTGCCTTTCAGATGGACTGGAAGAGTTGAATGAGCTAATACAAAACACATTGTCTGCTGGTATTAGAGTTTTAAAGCTAAAATTTTATCATTCCACAGGCTGATTGGAAGCCACCATAATTCATATGCGAGCATAAAATAGGGCGTAGAACATTTGAGGCCTCTCAAGGGCATTTGATGAATCTAACTTTAATTTAAAAGTACTAATAGATTATTGATTCAAGCAGGATGATTGTGCAAAGATCAATAACAGAGCACTCTCGGTCTCACTTAAATACCAAAAATTACTGTTGAAAAGAACTTATCATTCTCATCTCTGTTTTCATTAAGAAAAAACTTCATTAAAGTTTGCTTGGTGCAGCAGGAACCCGTAGACTTTCAGTTTGCCAAGGTTCCGTTTATTTAATGCTGACAAAGTTTAGTTCTGGACATTGTCTTAACATCACCATTTATGGAGTCACGTGTTATTTTACTTTTCTGTTTTTTTCACAGCCTCATTATTGTTAGATATATAAATAAATTGTTCCCATTGGAAAGACATTTCTTTGCTTAGAATCGGAACCGTTGACACTTCACTCTAGCCTTTACTTTCTTTTCAAGAAATATCTCTCCTTGAAGTTGATGGTAGCTTAACCCAAGTAAAAATGGCAGAAAGGAGCCTGTCTCTCACAAGTAATCAGAAGTTGCATCATGCTCTGCGATGCCCTCTGTGAATTCTGCAGAACATGAGTTGACAATGAATCATGAGTTTAATACAGATGTATCATCTTTGTAATCTGAAAAATACCACGTACAGTAAATCTTGTCTAAGATTTTCCATTGAGTAATATTCTTTAGGGCCTGCTGTTAGTACTCTTGAGATTTAGCTCTGCTGATAGTGCCTAATATTTCTGGATAGATCCGAGTTCACAGATCCTGTCATTTCTGTGTATCTGTTGAAAGTTAGAGGGATTTATCGGAGAAGCAGTAGAACGGCTAGGTGAAACATGAAAATGTATCGCACATCTACAATAAATGTGAGGGATGATGACAGCATTTCACAGAAAACTAATGCAGATGTTTTGGAAAGATGTAGTTTGTGTGTCTTATCTTGCATCATAGAGCTTTCTCGTCCTTTCCCTGAAAGGGATAACTGGCTTTTCAGCGGGTTCAAAACAAATGACCATCTAGAAATATTAAGGCAATAGAGGGATGTGAGGTCATAATATGTAAGTAGCTTTTTCTTGGAGAGTTTTCCTGGTGTTTCAAACCCTAAAGTAGGTAAGGAAGTATTACTGGCTTGTACAAGTTTTTACAGATTAAAGAAAAGGAAGACTTTTTTGGGTAATTTTGTCTCTTTATGTGTGTCCTGATGCTTGCCACTATCCTGCTGTGGCAGACTTGCACACTTGGAAGCATTACCTTTTGTAGAAAAAGGCAAGAGCTCTCACAAAATTAGGTACCAGCTGGAAGGGTAAATGCCAGAGGTAGTTTCTCACTGAAGGTTGATACCCAGCACACACACATAGATCCTGTGCAATTCGATTGGCCAAAACCAGAACATAAACCCAAAGTTGTCTGGTTTTGGAGCCTAGTAAGAGATTCAAGCCCTGCATCCAACATGAGCTGAAGCTTTTGCGGTGTTCTGTAGCTGGATCATAAAAAATTATCAAGTTCTTAAAAATAAGTTCTCGAGGCTACAGTAGGTAGTCCTGTTACTACTGGCCTTGATTTAGTTGCCTTAAATTTTGCCAGGAAAGATAAATGAATGTTTATTACACAAAGATAGGTATCGGCCAGTTTGATACAGTTATAATAGAGTAAATAATTAGTTATTTAAAATTCCTTCATGAATCTTTCAACTGTATTTCTTTTTTCTTTTGCAGCAGTTGAAACTCAGAGCACCAGTTCTGAGGAACTTGTTCCAAGCCCTCCTTCACCGCTTCCTCCCCCTCGAGTTTACAAGCCCTGTTTTGTCTGTCAAGACAAATCATCTGGGTATCACTATGGTGTCAGTGCTTGTGAGGGATGTAAGGTAAGTGCCATCATCTCCCTCTGTTTTTATAGGACTGCATTTCATTTTAGAGAGGGTCACAGCAATAAAGTTTGTTGTGATTTGATTGTCTTCAAAGATACCTGTACCTTTATTGTGTGAATTAAGTCTCATACATGACTAAAGCCGAGTAAATGACTGTTTTGTCTGGAATTATTTTCCTTCATAACTTCCACTGAAGTACATCTTTCAGGGACTTCCATTAGAATTAACTGACATGAGAATGTGATCCCAGCTGTAGAGATAATCAAAGAATAAAGTGAAAATGCTTTGACACTCTTCACTGTCCATCTGTAGGTCAGGTATACTCCAAGAACTCACGTGGTTGTTGTCTGCTGTCAGCCTGGCTTTTTCTGTGTGCTGCTGCCTCTGTATATCCCGGGGGTGGAAGTTGAAAAGAGGATCTGATCATCTGCAAGTTTTTGGCATAGTCTCTAAGTATCTAACTAATCTCAAATCAAATTTGGAATTTGAGGCTAAGCAGGTTGGTATTCGCAAAAATTTAATCTGGCAGAGCAGGGCGCTGGCACATCTGCTTGCTGTGTTCCAGTGCTGCGATCATCAGAGCATGAATTGACTGTCCCGAGGATGCAGTAATACAATACACCCTTCTGAGGCAGATGCAGAGAATGTCTAAAGACCAGGTACACATCGGAGAAGCAAGGTCAGCTAAACCATGTGTGCATGGCAACGATTAGAGGCGTACACACACGGAATGGTAGGTGTGCAAGAAAGAAGGTAGTGCTAAATATACTAAAGAGAAGGTATAGGACAGATACTCTCATAATTAACTTTATTCATTATAGTACCCTAACACAGTGTTCTTTTTTAATGATTAAACAAAAGACCTATGATATTTATCCATCAAAATAAAGTAGTTACGTAGCACTTAGTACAGTGAAGATCCTAATGCATGATGAAACTGTGACGGGCCCTACATTCATATAAAGTTACTAGGATAAATTAATAAAAGGTATTTTGCTGGTTAATTTGTATGAGACATTCCAGTATTTTTCATACTGTGTGGTTAGGCATTTTTACTTTGTCCTTTGAACTTGCTACTTCGTCCATGGTACTGACCTTTTGCAGTGATGTAAAATATCATAGTCCTGGGTTATACATCATTAAGCAGGAAACTATAGGATTAGAGTCTGCTTTCTCCCCTATTTTCTAACTATAGATACTGAAGTATAAAAGGTGACTATTTAAGCTTACCTCAGTTTAGAATCTCTTTCTGGTATTGAGGTTTCCCTCAGATATCATGTCTGTATTTTTTTCTTTTAGATGCCATGAAACTATTGAAATTTAAGTGTCTGTTAGGGAGAACTATGATAAGAATACGCTCTAGTTGATTTCATTAAATAGGAAATCTCATCATATTCAGATGCTAACACACAAATGGTGGTGTCATGTCCTCACCCACATGTTCCTTCTAAGCACAGATGTTATTACAGACTACGGGAGAAAGGTCACATGTCCCTAAGACTTCATTATGTTTTAAAAATATGCAAAAATATACTGTAGGGCTTTTATTGGCATACTGCAAAGCATTTCCATAAATAATTAAAGCAAGACCACACTTGTCAAAATACATGAAGAAATGAATCTTGTACTGTATTAGCCGTTATTCAACAACAACAAAAAAACCATGTTCACTTATTTGCTAATTTGCAAGATTGGGTAACTCAGCACTTAGCAATAACTGCTGTTAAAAGGAAAAAAAAAAATTAGTTATATACAAACCTGTCAGTCTACAAGAAATAAGATTCCAAAGCAGTTATCTTGACTGCTTGAGTCTGGCAATGTTTGGGTTAGTTGCCGCTAGCTTTTTCAACAGGTTGGGCTATGACTTTATGAATCTCTTCCACTGATTGAATCAACTTCCTTAGCAAGTGCCAGAAACTGGCAAAGAACATGATGAGATCACTGAGTCCCTTTGGTGAACAACCAGGTACAGCATTTGCTGTTGAAAGTTGTGTGAGCTTTCAGGTCAATAGAGGTAGTGTGGATGACAGCAGTATGTGACCAAAACACCAGAGACAGCCTCAGAAACCTCTTAATTGCTAGTTTCTACTCTTTCTCTGAAGAATGTCGCACTTTTTTTTTTTTGTGAGCCCTTTAGGAGTGTTTGGTTTATTTTTCTTTTTCTTCATCTTTGCTCTACGCTTGCTTTCACACATTTGTTTCTTGGCCCTGTACCGTAATAAAACTGCCACCTTGGAATTCTTATTTCCAACCATCCAGGCTCTTGCCTGTACTTAGGTCTCACCCTTGTTTCTTGTTATCTGTTCTTCATGCTTCTCTTGTCTCCAGCCTTCTTCATATAAAAATTTAGCCAGTTGCTTTGCAAGTTTAAATAAGCATGGAGCATTGAACATTGCTGTTGGGTTAGCCTTGTCTCCTGTGGATCTCTACTTTTCAGTTGGTTAACCCAGGTTTATTAGAGAGCCTGTGTTTCACTGAAGCCTTCTGCTCACTACAGAGCTGGAGTTTCATGCTGATTCTTTTTTCTCTTTGGATGAACCAGGGAGCAATAATAAGGAAGAATTCATGTTACAGCCTTTTTTCTAGTTAGGAAGCACAAACTTATTTATTCTTTAACTGAACATGCATCTCCATGCAATTTTGAAGAACTTTATTTTCTTTGAGATTTGGAGTTTCACTGAAGCTGACCAGTCTGGGGTGGAGAGAGGCATCTTTGCTTACAGGCATCTGGGTTGCACAAAGCTCATTCTGTAAGAAGCTAGATTGAAATATCACCCAAATTAAGTATTAATTCTCTGTTATTTCCTCTTTTCCTCTGATCTTGGTGCCATTTTCTCATTCTTTACTCTTATTTCCACCATTTCTGTCTTCACTTGATTTCCAGTCTCTCTTCTGTGATAGTAAACCTTAAATTCACTCCTTTTGCCTCCTGAATTGTGCCTCCCGCATTGTGTCTCCCTCTGCTCTGAGGTCTTTTTCTCAAGACTTTTCCTTTTTCCTTTCTGACTCATTTACCTTTCCCTTCAACCTCCTGGCAGTCTCATTTCTCAGGGGAAACGCAAATGGAAAACTCTGCTCATATCATATTTATCTAATTAGAACCCTTTTCTTTTTGTTTCCCTGTGCTGGCTATCCCTTGGTTTTGTTCTATTTCTCAGTTTCCTTCTCCTTTGCCTTTCTTTTTTGAGCTCCAGTAAAGCTGCTGTCACAGTGATGATTAGTGTCTCCAACTAGCGCAAAGGGATGGCTTTCTGTCTTCCAGGTTTTGGGCTGATGACTGCTTTTGATTCAGCAGGCTCTCTTTTTCCTGGATTTCGGGGCTCTTTAGAGTCTCCTCCTACTTGGCTTGCTATTTGTTCAATGTCTGCTTAAATGGCTCTTTATCCACTTCCTGATGCTGTTGCCTGAGGTTCAGTTCTTTGGTTTTCTGAATCAAAAGCATCCCTTACTGAAGTGCTTTATGGTAGACAAATGGAAAAGATCGTGGCAATATTCTGCTAATAAAAGGTATATTGTTAATGGAGGCCCAGCCTGAAGCCCTTGAAGAGCTGTGGATGGTGATTATGACCTTGTGATGCTCACTTTGGGAACCACTGCATTGAAATTTTATGTTCCCTCAATTGTCACCAACAATTGTCATGGACGGTTGGTTACTCCATTCCAAAGTATTCCCATCTCTGACTTCTCCCCTGCCGTCTTTCCTTGGAATGTTCTCTTGGTCACCTCAGTGTTACCTAGGATGCAGAATTCGCAAAGACAAAACTTTACATCCCCTCTCTTTGTGACACCACCGGTCATAATCTCATGCCTTGCAATTTTTTCATACATCATACCATGATGACATAATTTCTGATCTGCAGCATTGTAACTCACATGATTTGTTGTTCCATTTTTCTCCAGAATCTGTCTTCAGCTGCCTTCACTATTGCTGTGGTCTTCTCGCGTTGTGATTAGAGTGAGCCCTTCTCCTGTCCTTCCTTTCCCTTTCCCCACTTACTGTCTTCCTTGGACCTTATTCTTTCAGGTGCCTGGGGACGATCTCTTAACCTTCTTTGCCAAACTCTTCCTCAGTATTCTAAGCGCCCTCTTATAGAGTGATCCTTCTACCTGATACATAACCAGAGTGTTTAGTACTGTGACCCTCTAGAAAAACTCTTCTGTAGCTCGTTTTGATAAACTAGTCTTAAAAGGTTTTTAGTGGCTGGAGTCTTTCATAATATACACTTCTGAACCACAGTGAAAGTTTAGGAACTGTCTAAATAATTTTAAGCTGTCTTATTTTCTAATTTTATTATGTACTTGCTGTAAATTTTATTTGTGATTATAGAATTGGAGAGCTCAACTTCTTGCCTTCTGAATTTGAATTTTGGGAGTTTTCAGAAGTTTGATAATCCTTTTTCTCAATTCGGTCAGTTGAATTCAGCTGTCGGGATTGGTTTTTGTGTTTTAAATTGGTTTTAAAAAAAACCAAACAACTGGCTTTGTGCTTATATCTGGGTGTTATGCTGCAAAGGCATGTGTGCATCGTAGCCAGTCGATGCCTTTACTTATGTATTAGAATCTCAAAATGAAATTGATCTTCACAGTGCACTTCTATGTTATAAGAAAATTTCTGCAGCCAGTACATCTTTCTATCTATAAAATACAATACATTGACAATATTCAGCTTATTTACAACTTTCCTATTTTGTAAACTGTGTGGCATTCCAGAGGCGGGTTTTGGAATCTATTTGTGTGTTTCATGACCTCAGTTAAAGACTTCTGAAACCTTTTCTTCTCCTCTCTCCCTCCCCCACCCCCTTCTTCCCCTCCCTGCTCTTTGGGTGTTGCTATATCGCACGCAAACAAATTCCATACAAAATGAGCAGCTTGGATTTATCCAGCTGGTACAAGTGGTTATAGGGCTGGCTGTCACTAAAAGCTCAGCTCTTTGGTCCCCACTCAACTTGTCATTGTAGCCGGGTTTGCAGAAAGGGAGACCAAGTGTAGTGGGCTGGATTCCTCACACAATGCCATCATTGTGTGGGTGAGGAGGAGAAGCTGGTGTTCTGGCAGCTTCAGCTGTCTCTGAGAGCCTTGTCCCTTGTTCTGGGCGTTTAAAAGACGGCATTCCTCTGCCTGCAATCCTGCCCAGATTTCTGGCTTGAATTCGGCGGGCAGCAAAGATGCCTAGAGCAGTTTGAGGAGAGAAGGCAGCGCAGCATGTAAGAAGGAAGGTTTACGGTCCAGCAGTTTTGTCAGAATGATCAAGGTGCCTCCCTGCCTGTTGTTGATGCTAATGGACAAAAATGTAGATAAATCGACTTTAGTGTCAAGTGACCCCAGATCAGTTTTTATCATAAAAGAAGAATAGCTTTCATTCCATCAGAATTTTCATATAAAATCACATCTAATGTAGGATCATTAAATTAACAGGGTAGCTACAGGTAGCAGATTCTCAAAGATCTTCAGCTATGAAAATACATCTATTTCTTTGACACCTTCCTGACTCAAATATACTTCTTTTTCTTTTTTATTATAAGGGAAAAGAAGCATTGATATAAACCTTGAAATTTAGGTCTATAATTCTGTAGGACTGACTCCCACAAAAAATAGGTATGATACACATAGAAGAAGAAAAGAAAAAAAAGAGTGAAAATGAAAGTTTTTGCTTTGCCCAGATTTGCTGATCCATGTGGATATTTAGCTCAGGAGAAAAGCTGTCATTTTCTTACAGCTCTGTCGTACTTGCTTACAGATGCAGTGGAAGGCAGTCCTACTGCTCAACTGGAGGCCCAAAATTAGTTGCCTGACTTTGAAGACTGGGCTTTCTCTGCAGTCAGTGGAGAGAGAGCAGAACCCCACTGATGGGTGATTCAGAGCATCTAAACTAAATCTCCTCTGGGTCACCCTCCAGAGCAGCCTGTCCCCATGAGCCATTGGGTTAGGTGCCCAAAGTACAGCTGTGTTGTTCTTCTCTGTGATGTCCCCCATGGTTTATGTGCCTCTGGAGGACATAACCTGAGAAGGCTGGCATTCCCCTGTTGCAGGACATGAGCCTGTGATCAGCATCAGTCAACAGCAGATTTACGAAGTGCTGTTGACAGAGAGTGGAACTAGTTTTTATTTTATTTATTTATTTGAAGTTTGATGGCAAGGATATTATGCTTTAGTCTGCAAGAAATGTTGATGAGTGGCCTAAAATATTTTAGAGATTGTCATTTCGGAGTTCTCTTTATAGAACAGTGTCCTTCGGGACAGATGCCTTTTTCTTTTTGGTAATGCCTCTTGCATCATGTGAGGACAGATTTGCATTTTCTTAGGCAGTTCTGGGATTGTAGAGGGATCTTAAGCAGCAGTTCTTTTTGATAACACCCCTCTTGCAAATGTTAGCTTCCAGCTATAATGTAATTATATGTAAGCCTATATTTATGCCCCTTTACTGGGAATTAAGGATCCAGACGTAGAATTTTCTCAGCTACCTAAGACTAAGAAATAAAAGCAAACTTCATAAAACCAGGCAACTAGTACATTGTATGTTTATTTGGCTTTTTTTTTCCCTGGCATGTTTTATTTATCTGCAACTGAAACAAAAAGTTGAAAATACATGCACAATATGTTTTGTATCAAGGACAGAATATTGTTTGTAATATTGTTTGCAGCGATGCAAGTGTAAAAGCTGCTATCAGTTCAAAGAAAAATACAGATCTGCTTGAATGATCAAGCTGTATTCGTCTCCATTGAAGCTGTATTAGTAAACGACAGTGCTGGCAGTAGAGATACGTGCTGTCATTCATGCACAGCTATGAAAAATTCCTCTAAATCAAGGAAAATTGCTCCTAGTTTCAGCTAAATCAACAATCGTTCTTTATAGGGTGAAAAATGTATTTTGAGATACATTTCTGCATACTATTAATATCAGCTGATCTTAAACTGTAAGCACTTCTCAGTGTAGCAACATTCAGAGCTACTCGTTTGCGGAAAGCTGTGCCATATGCAGGAAGACCCTAAATGAGTTCCAGTTGATTTAAATGCAGTAACGAAAACTTGAGGGTTTTATATATTTCATACTATCAGAGGATACCTGGTTCCAATGCTGTCTTTGAGATTCTAGTTTTTAAAATAACCAAAAAAAAGGAAGCAAGGTGTACTTTGAAAATTTGTATTTCAGTAAGTTGTAAGTTAATTTTTCTCTTTGCTTGGAAGATAAAACTTTCACCAAATACTGAATTTATTTCAGATTTTTTAAAACTGAGGGAGCATATATTTATTGAAAGTCCACTGGGAGCAAGTAAAAATTATGTGTTACCATATATTTTACATCTTTTTTCTGGGTTATATGAATGGCATGAAATGAAGAAAAAAAAATTGCCAACTATGACAGATAATAAAATTGAAAATTGCATTTTGTGTTTGAATGCCATATTTGATTTCCAGTGCTTTGGCTCCAAGTAGTGGATTGTACCATAGCTGCTCCCCTGGGCTGGGCTTCTGGAACCAAGACAGACAAAGAGCGGCAGTGTCTGGAGAGGGGTACAACTAATCTTCCTCTTATCCTGCCCATTGCCCTCAGTCGTAGACCAGAAGTTCATCGTAAGCTGTGAGAATAGTTTTTGCTATTATTTTAATTTATTTCTGGCAATGATGCCAGTGCAATAAAAGTGCAGAGGTTATCCCAAATTACTTTCTAACCATGTTAACCATGCGCTCCACCGGTTTGTGAGTGTAAGGGCTAATGTCTTGGGGAGATGAGAACTGGAAACTACTCTTATTTTGCACAAGCTGTCAAACATGTAATTGTTTGGATTAGATTCTGCCCTCTCTTTTCCTGAAAAATTCCCAACACTATCAGTGAACTCATTGTCAAATAAGAAGCAGCAGCATCTGACTCTTAATCTGTAGTGCATTGGTGCACCAGCCTTGTTTTGGGGCACAGTTTTGCCGTCCTGTGTGGCTGGAAGGTTTCTGGCTGTACCAGCTAGTGCTCCTCCTCCATGCAGCCGTCTCCCATGGCCAGTTGAGATGCAGCCGTCCTGTTTCAGAGTCCGAAGGAGTTAACTAATGTAGATGAGGACTTTCCCATCATACATCAGCCAGCCATAGTGCCCATGACTGTCCCCAAGAGCATTTCCTAATATAGGAATATCTTTTCAGGGTCTTTGGCCAATAACCAGTCCATAACAGCTACAGATTTTTCATTGTTATTAAACTAAAATTGTTAAGTCTTACTCCTCTGGCAGTGTCTGACCCTGTCTATAACTGAGAGTACACACTGTAAAAAGAAGAAACTTCAAATTTACATATGTATGTACCTGTTGTTATTGGAGTTGAGTCATGGTTTCTTGCACCAAGGTAGGTCCTGAAGGGTCCTTGTGTTTGCCACATTTCTGTCTGACTTTCACCTGCCTGTCGGTCTTGTGGCGTATTAGCAGATGGCTGAGAGACCTGAGGTTCACACCAGATCAGTAACATGCACGTGGTTTACAACAGCTTCAACAGAATTAAGTAAATTCTATGTATGTGTAAAAGTGCTGTCTGTGCAAATCATGTTGTGACATACCAAGCAGAGATGCAAGAAGCAGGTGGGCTATGATTCAGGCTGGTACATTTGTCTGCTGAGAAGTCCTTCTGGTTTGCATGCAATGGATGTGGAGTGTGTTTTTATTTTCCTGTAAGTGAGTTCTAATGGATTTCACTTTTTCAATTTTCTTCACTGGAGAGGGGGGAAAACCTTTTATTATGTTCTCATTTTGTCAAGCTATTTCATAGCTCTCCATTAGTTTAAGGACCACATGGGGCCTTTAAGTATAGATGTGGAGTACAGTGTCCTGTGCACACCAGAAAGTTTTTACAATGTAGGGAAAAATGCAGCTTTCCACCATGTTTAATGCAACATGTTATAATATGGTCTTTAAAAGTGTTGTTTGCAGAGGTAATTCAGCAGATAAGGAAATAGGGATATCTGAGCAAACATCTCGGAAATTAAATACTCTAAGATTTTCTGTTAACAGTAATAGCTGACCGTTATTTTCATACTGTGCATATTTATTTCTGCTTACTGAGCAACAATTAGAGACATGTAAAATTACAATTAATTAGGTTTCATTTTCTAACCCTGGAACTTTTTAAAATGAAACTGGTTAATGAGACATTAATAGAGAAGGCTATACAATAAATTATTTGTTGAATTTGGAGTTAGGATAGCTGGTTGGACCCCAAAAGAAAGTGCAGTTATCCCTGGAAAAACAAGGGAGAGTAGAATAGTTTGCTGACTGTGGTTCTGGCTGAGGGTTGACTTCAGTGCTGGTGAGATGGTTAGGGTCACTGTCCTACTTGCTTTAGTCATCTTTTAAAATTGTAGTTTGCATTTTTCTTACTTAAAGATTTTCTGAGTGACACATCTTAGAGAAATAAATCCAAAATTATTCATAAGTGCAAAATGGAATTATCCATTATCTAATTCTGTTCACTTACATGTCAGGTAGATATCCAGGTGCTCTTTGTTTGCTGCTTGTTTTGAATTTATTTTGAAAGATACACCTATCTGTGTTTTCAGCTTATTGAGAACCATCACGCAGTTTGCAAGCGGCTAGCTTCTCAATTTGCAGAAATACTTCTATTAGCTTTGGAAGGTGACCTTCCACTGCTGTCTGAGCTTACTAATGGACCTGCTGGTGGAAACAGAGATTCTTCCTAATCCTGAAGGAAATTTCCTAAAGGAGTGTTTTCTTTAGCTTCTTCTGGAAATGGAATACAATTGAATTTGCAGCAAGGATCCCAGAGCTGTTCTGCTTTGCAGAGTTGCTCTTTGGTGTTGCCAATACAGTCAGCTTTACAGGTTCTTCTCTAACTTGTGTATTGTATACATTCGTCTTTTTCTTCCTCTTTAACAGAAAAAATGCCTTACTAAAAATACTCCCCTTTTGAGTAGCCACTGCAAAAAATAAGTTAAGGTTATCCAATATGCCCATCTTTCCCTCTTAGTGTCTGGCTTTTGCTCTAGTCTTTAAGGATGGATATGTTGTTTCACGTATATGTTGTGTCCTTCTTATTATTTTATAATATTCTGATTATTTCAGAGAAACAACCCATATACAGGTGACACCTCTAGGTGTGACATCCGTGCAGCTCAGTACTCCACTTATGAAAACTTCTTGTAGTGTTAAGCCATGCATCCAACTCTGTAATTGCTGGTTTTGGTATATTGGTATAATAACTGTTTAATTGGTACACTGCTGCAGCTGGTCTGCCCTCCTCATAAATCTTACCTCTGAAAATATGAATGAGCCCCCATAATTTCCACAGCTCAAATCAGGAGACAGCTGAGAAGTAAAAAGGCATTTTTGTGTAAAAAGTCCCTTATGATTTCACATGGCTACACTTGAAATTTTTCATTTAATATATTTTAGTGGGAAAAGTTACTATTCAATAACAACTGTATCGTAATACCTATGTTTAAAGGGGAAAAGGTATATTGTTTCTGGATCCCCTGTCTAGAATAACGGATACATAAATTACAAGGTGAGACAGCAGTCACAGGTAGTGCCAAAAAGTGTAGGTTTGGTTGGCTGTAAATGCAGTCACTGATTCCACTCCAGCTATAGCAAACCTCAGTGACTGCTGGGGACCCTTCCAGTGTCAGAGGGCAGAGCCAACAGCCCCCAACCATGGCATGTGAGCAGGATCTGCCATTGCCTGGCAGCAGGGAGACTGATAAAATGCTTACAGAGCAAGTTCCCCTTCCAGAGCTTCTTTAAAAGTGACAATTTAATGGGACCCATTACTCTCAGCTGTGGCTAGTTCCCTCTCCCTCCTCCCAGGTGTTTGCCAGGGAAAGCAGAGATTTATAGTCGTGGAGCAGCCACTCCGATGGGCTACTGTTCACTCCTCCCATGAGTGTCCCGCCTGGCTGCTCTCCGGATGAACCAACTCTTCCTGGGGAGAGGTCTTCCCCATCTCTGAGGTGCTTGGCTTGCTTTGGAGCATTGTGCACCTGTGACAAATATGTGGGAATTATTAGGTCCTTGCTTCAGAGGGAACTGTGATCCTTGTGTGCTTTCTGCCAGTCAAAAAGAGCAACAGGGCTCCATATTTAGGGAGATTTAAGCAGAGCATTTCAGAAAAAGCTCTGCAGCCCACTGTATTTGAAATGGAAGAGCACTGCCACAGTTTTACCTTGTTTGTTTGTTTTCTTTGGATGGAGGAATCAAGGCATTGCTCAGATGCTGCTGCAGATGGTTTTAACCACTCCATGTTTATCCATAATGATGCACAGTGACTGCTAAATGAACAGAAACAAAAGTGAAAACTATGTCTTTTTTTTGAAAGGAAAAAAGAAAGGGAGTATCAGGTGAACAGGAGAGATGCAGGCACAGCACCCGGGAGCCAAATGGATGAGCTAACTAAAAAGACCTTTTATCTTACCCCAAGTCCATGTGATTTTCGTAAACTGAAAGAATGATCGTCTTGTGATTACATGAGCTCTGTGCTTGAATCTGGCCATTGATTGAAGTCTGGCAGGGGAGGGAGAAAACAGGGAAACATCTTGCTAAGATTTTCCTGCGTTAGATTAATCAGCCCCAGTTCATTCACTCATCTCTGAAAGGTCATGTTTTCTCGCTGTCAAAGTTGCCCAGTGCCAGGCCCTCCCTTGCTTCCTTATGGCTTGGCTGAATCAACAGTGGTGGCCACTGCAAGCAAGGTGGAGGCAGCACTGCATTTGGCCAGTAAGCTGTGATGCTTTTCAGCATCTAAGTGTGCTTTGTGTCTGTGTTTGCAATGAGGTACATATCTCCAATGAGTGTTACCTTAAGAGTCCTTCTGCTTGGAGGAACTAGTCAGTTGGTTCCTCTGGCTCTGTTGCTAATCCCTTGCGCTGGCACAAGCGTCCCTTGTGCTGGCACAAGCGGCATTTCATCCACCTTTCTCAGCTGGCTTTTCATGTCGTTGAGGCCGTTTTGACCATGTTTACTTCAACTGTGTATGGGAACCAGGCAGAAGGATATGGCCACTGTCTCGTTCTTGAAAATGGTAGTTTTGCCAAGCTGGTCCAGCTCCAACTCATCCCTCTGCTGTCGCCTTCAGTAATGAGTTTCAGCTGCAGTGTGGAAAGGTAATTTTCCTTGACCACTGCCAGTAGCAGAGAGCCAGACTTGCATATTTCTGGGTGTTTACTTGAACTCTGTTTTCTAGTCTCCAGGCATCTGAGTTTCACTAAACTCTACATTTTACAAAGCCTACATTTTACAAGGTTTTAGTGGGTAGTTCTGTATTAGCAGTTTCTTTGTCGCTGAATGCAGGCGAACAAAAGCTTAGCATAAGCATAGGTACAAGATATTATTTGCCAGATTTCAAGAGATCTGATACAACATACTTATTTAGAGCTGAATTGTCAAATCTAAGAGAAAAAAAAAATGCAGGGAGATAATGAACTTGTGTTGATGAGTCACTCGGATGCCTCAAAACCGTACCAGGATGCATCATGCTTGAGACATCTGGTTTATTTTGGCATGTTTGTGACCATGTTATTTCTTCTGAATATTTTTGGGTTTCTTTCTGCATTGTTTTCATTTGTCAGTTCATCCCTCCCCAGAAACTTCTTTGCTGGGGATTGGGCACATTTTAAAACTCCTCCCAGGTCAGACCAAGAGAATAGAAAGGTGCTGGGTCTTGAAGACAAGCAGGAGGTGTGTTATGGCCAGAGCCAGATCTTCGTTAGCCATACCAGCAGGTGGCTGCTGGGCCAGCACCTACAGGCGCGCACCTGGCCAGGCTGGGGCACTACATTGGTTGCGGGTGGGCTGGGGAGAGAGCAGGGAACATCTGGCTGTGCACGCAGAGTGCGTGAATCTCTCTGCTAGAGTGAGAGGAATTGTGTTTCAGCCAGTTTGCAGGCATATATAAATATTTGTGGCATAGTCCGCATTATTATTTCAGCTGAGTTGTAAACATTTGGTTGCTGATAGTGGGGTAGAAACCAGCACTTCTATCAATTTCAGACGGTACAGAAATGCAGAGATTTTTTACATTGCTGACAATTAACAAAAGTCCCCATGCCTCTTCTGGTAAATAACTGTGGTGCCAAATATGTGGGGGAACTCTGAGGGCCTTTGTAGTGAAGGCTGGGAGGGGAGGAGGACAAGGATGCAAAGCCTGCCCGTGCAGGGAATTTCTTTGGAGCACACACATACCTTCTTTCACCCATGTAGGTTTGTGTTTGAGCTTGCCCTTTCCTCTTCACGTGTTTCCACTTCTGCCAGCAGCTAAATGGAGAGGCTAATTTGAGAGACTACTACAAGTAATTGCAGCCTAGTAATTGCAGAGCTAACATGAGTCTTTTCCCTGTCCTGCCTGCTGCAGGAATCTACATGTCACTGCATGGATATAGCTTGGTGGGGATTTTTTTGTTTGTTCTTACTAGGATGTCTACTACTTTGTTAGCAAAGCCCTTGCTTACTGTCTTTCCTTTGCAGCTCTATGCAGAAAAATCCCATGTATGTCTAGTAAAATTGTGACATTGTCCTTGAAAAATGGTCCCCCCTGCTCCAACCACCCAAAACCACAATATATAAAAATAGAGCTCCACATGAACAGTGTAAACCAAAACCAGTCATACATTTTGGGGATAACAATTTGGAAAGTCTTTCCTGATAATGTGCTTCCATGCAAGAAAGCAGCTATATAAATGGTTTGGAAAAGTGTCATTCTTTACGAAGAAATACTGCACTTAATTAATTCTTGCTCCTGGGAGGTCAGCCTGGGGCACTCATTATTGTCTTAATTGGTGGTATAAATCCTGAGGCACTGGAGGGGAAGAGAGGAAAAAAGCGATGAGCGGTTAACAGCATATAGCCTTTTGGATAAGTGCTAGCCGGTTGTACAGCCATCCTAGTGACATTTTATGGTCTTATTGGGTTATAGGTCTGGTCCTCCACAAATTAGGTTAAAGGAAATTGATCTGCATAAACAAAAATATAAAAATAGCAAAATGCAGTATTTCATTCCTGAATTCTCCATTAAACTGTGTTAAATAACTCCGTGCGTGGCAACTCGGAAAAGCGTTTCTTTGATCTCCTGTTATTCGTATTAAATTATATTCATTACTCTTCCCATCTGGAGTTTCCTAGTGGGCCAAAAATCATCCTACAGACATTACTGAAAGGAAGTTAACTGTAACTTTTTTAATTGTATACATTTCATCTCCTTTTTTTTTTTTTCTTTTAATTTGAAGAAAGCAGATGGAAGTGCATACCAGCGCCTCTCTGTTTAAATTAAAGTGGAGAAGCAGAAAATCTCAGCCATTCTTTCCCCTCACATATTGTTTCAAGGTGATGACTGTTCTGTCTGGAGACTTTGATATGTTTGCTAAAAAGGTCAGGAGTTCAGTGGAAATCAAAATTGTGGAGAAATCCATGCGTATTGTTAGGGATGCTGTGGTACCCTCACTGGAGAAATCTGGTTGCTACAGATTTGCAGCTGATTGAATGCATTTCCCTCGTTTCATCAGTAGCTGTCTCTGTGCCAGCTGGCCAGTGGAGGTGTTCTCCAACTCCCCAGGGGGAAAAAAATAAATTAAAAATCAATGTACTGATGTTTTGGGGTATATAGCATTAGGCCAAGGTTTGTGGAATCAGAAGATGTGTTGGCAATGGGGCACCATGAAAAAATGAGGTTCATTTCCAGCCTCACCAGTACCTAACAGCTAATTGCCATTAGTAGCCCCATGAATTATCTCCTTCAGGCTCTTTTTTTGAAACTGTGGCTTTTTTCTTGCCCTCTGAGGCCCACAAACTTTTTCCACCTTAGAAACTATTAGGATTTATGAAGTATGGTCTGCTCTGTCTTTGCTGGAGAATTTTTTGTAGTTGTGGATGAGTGCCCCCATTTGGTAGTTTAGGGAGGGGTGACACCTTCCTCATCTCTGTGTCCTTATCCTCTGGGCCTTTTTCTTTTTTTAAGAAATGAGAAAACCTGGAAACCTTTAAAACTCTTCCATTTGTGTAAAAATAATGAAAAGAGAATAGGCCTCTTTTTCCTCTTAGTGGGTTGCTTTCAGGTCCACAGGTCTGGATTCCCATGTGCAAGACATGGGATAACACCTGCTTATTTTTATGAAGTGTTTTGAGTTCCCTCAATTTAAAGAAAAATGCAGAAAACAGCACCCTGGTTTCAATAGCAAATTTAGAAGGTTATAACTGCTCTTCATCTGCAGAATAAATGGCTGGATGAGATGCAATGTGGATGGTGAGCATACAGTTCCTGCTGGAAACAACAGCAACAACAGACAAAACCAGAGCTCTTCCCAGGGCGGGCTGGTGCCCAGCTCCTCTGCTGCTGGGCAGCTAGCATCTCTAGGTGCTCTCCACAAGCTATTGACGTTTAACAGCATTTATTAGTTTGTTTTTGCAAAAATCTGCCTGTCCTGCCCTGACATACATCATCAGCACAATTTCTCCGCTTCCTGGCTGCGAGCCTTCCTCTACTTATTGTTGTAGCAGCTTCCATTTTGTGCCGGCGGTGGTTTCCAGCCACAATGTCAGACAATTAATTTGTTTATTCTGCAAGTTGTGACTTCCAAAGAGTGATAGACAGTGCAGACATCCCGGAAAAGTGCCGCACAACTGGGAATACGCTCATTTTAGTTTTCTTTTAGATAGCTGCTTTGGCAGCTTTCATTACTTCTGGGGTCTCACGTTCTGGCTGCAGCCATTTTACAGTCTTTTGTACTATATGGAATCACTTAACAGCATATGCTGGGGCTTTTACCTCTTTTATAAGCCTTTCTGTGCAACTCCAGTTGTGGGATTGCATGTTACCAAGGCCTTTCAGAGCATATTTTCCTTGTTAACAACTAAAAATTGTGTGTCTCTACCCTAACCTGACCACTGATCCTTCCAGGATTTTGTGAGGAAGGGGTTTTTTGTGCCTTGACTGCTGCCACTTGGAATAAAAATACTGCACACCAAATTCCCTTCATGAATGTACCTGAGCAATTCCCTGGACACAGAGCAAAGTAGCTTTGTACAGATCTCATCACTGAGAGAGACCTTAAATGTCAGGAGCAGGAATGGGCTCCTTACCTTGCCTAAGTAAACTTTACAGGCTTAGCAAGGAGAGGGGGTAACTTGAATGATTAAAATAGATTGAAAAGAGACTGTGCATCACAAACAGATTTGTTTTGGAAAAAAAAAAAAAAGAAAGAAAAAAAGGTACATATTTGTGCAGCCCCTATTTCAGAATACTGCTAATGCCAGAGGTTTGAGGTATGTTATGGGCTGGATTTTCTTTTTTGGTTACAGGTTTTTATTTTTCCCTTCAGAACTGAGTCAGTCAGAGTTTATAAATAACTGATAAACTGTACCATAGAACAGTCCTTTCTACTTCTTTGTTTCTTTTAAGATAAAGTAGCAATACACTTCACTCAGAGGCTTATTTTGCAAATTTACCAAAGAATGGCCTCTAAATCTGCAGGAGTCATAGCTGGCTGCCTGTATTTGGGGATAATCAAAGCTGAACCAGATGAACCAAGCAGGCTGTTGGAACAGATTGAGTTTGCAATAGCCCTTCTCTGCTGATGACCTGGCTTGCGGTGCAAGTTTTGAACTTGTAAGCCCCCTACATTTGCAAATAAGATTTGGCATGCCCTGTGCTGGCAAAATATTTTTAAGATGTTGTTGAGATCAAATGATCCATCTTTTCATGCAATGTGTTTAACTTGAGCTGTAAATCATCTGGCTTGCCAAGATCATCTGAACGGTGAAGGAGAGGGAGTCGTATAGATTCCCTATCAGGCATGTAACGATGATAGCAGTTCACTCCAACAATTCGCTAAGACTTCATAAGCTTAAACACTTAACATTATCTTGAGGGCTTATCCTTAATGAGCTCCTTTGTATTCAGATAGCCATCGGCATAATGACATTCAAAATGTCACTGAAATAGTTAATATTCTCTGTAGGCACCACTGCTTGTACTGAGCTTTTGACACACTCGCAGGGAAATACTATGAGAGTAAGTGTTAAGTGGGATGAGGTGGGGTTTTTTGGCATTGTTTTGAAGTTGGATTGACTATAAATAGGTTATTTAGTTCTAAGCAATAGACCTAGTACGCTGGGTTTATTTGCTGCTTGATACATACGGTTTCACGTATCACTCTCTGCTTTCAGTGTGGCAGATAAGATATCACACAATTAAAAGTGAAAAATAATCTGTCTGCTCTGCCAGTGGTGGATGCTCAGAGAACACATGCTGATACAATAGATTTCTGAATAATTTATACTCAGCATTTTTTCCTTGCACTCGGTAAATGAGGATGCCTAATGTGGCATGGTCAGAGTGATACTCTATCTGTCATCCATTAAGATAACAAGATTGGTGGGCATGGGAGGAGCATGGCGTGGTGTGCAGAAAAGAGGAGATTAAAAATTGAAATGTTTGTCCAAAATGCTCCGCATAAAGGATGCTGATAAAAGCACCTCAGAAGGATGGAATTAATTCAAAAGTGTGATTCCTGCAAAGCTTCGTTTGTCTTTGCTAAAATAAAAACAGAAGATCCGTGTTCCTTTCAAAGTTGTGGATAAAAGGAATATTGGAGCAAATCACTCTTCTGATAGGTCTTCAGTAGCTCCCTCTACTTTAAATTCAAGTACTTTGTAGGTGCTATCAAAACCAATTATATATGACAGTAATGCTTTATGTCTCACAGAATTCTTTTTTATATATTCATAAGTCATTTTAAATTACAAAGAAAGAATTACTTGTGTTTGCTTTGGGCACAGGAGAGTCTCCTCTCTCATCACAGGGAGATAGACAGGATGCTAAATATTTGCATAAAAAATTGCACATGTAAATATTCAGCCAAACAGATTCTTTTTGAAGTGAATGTATTACAGTAAGTAGTAGCTTGTTTTCCAAGAACCAGTAGGCCCTAGAAGTTGATTAATTTATAAGCAGTGGTGGTTTGCCATCTCTGAAGTTTCTGACAACTTCTTAAGATTAGGTTGCAATGGGGATTTTCTTGGGTTTTGAAGAAACCACTGGGTTGTGAGATTAGATGGAAGTCATTTGACAAAAACAACTCTGAGGAAAACTTAGGTTGGCTTCTAACTTTGCTATTTTTAGTGAACAGGACAGTGTATTATACCTGTTCTATCTGGAACCCAGCACTGAAGTGGTTTAAAGGTACGTTTGTGTTTCACCGGGCAGCAAGCGCCTGCTCTGCTCCGTCCCCATGTCCTGCAGGGTTATCCCTTGCTGCAGAGCTGCAGGTAAACAAAGCAGGTGAGATGCAGACCCCCGCGGAGAGATGGGCAGGGTGCTGTGACTAGTGTCAGATTCAGAAAGTATTTCTGGGCATGACCATACTTGAAGTGCCACCCAAAACTTGTGGCTGTGGGGGCAGGTGGGGAAAGCGAGCCCCAGCACCCAGCAAGTGCAAAGAGATGAAATAACATTATCTGGGCATTTTTCTTAGCACCTGTCCAGAAGAGAACTTAAAGATCAAATCTTTTTAGTGATGCATTGCTGAGGTTTTAAAATGAGCTTGCCACAAGTCTTAGTAGAAGTAGTATCCCGCTGCTGTCTTAGAGAAGAGGACTTCAAGAGTGGGCACGAACATGCTGCTGAGAAACGGGTCTTTAGTTTTGAGCAGGACCTCGTTATACTTTTTTTCACCTGAATACCTTTACATTAACAGTTCATTTTTCTTTCTGTTTCACAAGCTACTCCAGGAAAAAAATCAAATGCAGGTGTTAGAAAACAATTTGTAAGACAACAGTCTAAGCTTCCACAATTAATATCCTCATCTATATCTTTCACTCTGTGTAACATACTGCCTAAGGCTACTGAAGAAACTGTCTCCATTTTGACCTGGAAGTCTGTCTTTTCTGAGTTTGTTCTTCTTAAGCCCTTTATGTTAGTAATGACTTCATGAATGCTTTTTACTTGCTGTCTGCAGAAGTTGGATCACCTCTTTCTATTGGGCTGTGTGGTCAGCTTTGTACAGTAAGGACTTAGCCTCTTCTGCCTTCCTGCCCAAGGGGCTGTAATTAAACCCTAGGTTATAAGGATGCAGAAGTCTAAATATCAGAACAGCTGATCAGTCACTGGGTGCCATTATCTACTGGTTATATTTTGGTGAAGTACAGATGTATTTGGAGGCTGTTTCTCTTCTCTGTATTGGGTGACAATTTTGGAGCTCGTATTTTGTTCCAGTAGCGTCTGTGTCGGTAAAGCAGAAGTCTCTCGAGCATGGATGCGCAGCAGCCTCTGCCTCAACACATGTGCAGGCAAAGATGAGGCTTTGGGGGCTGTGGGTTTTTTTAAAATTACTCCAGTTGCTCTGTGTGGTGAGACAACTACTGCACAAAAGTGTCATTTTTGTCCATTTGGGCCATTTTGTTTCCTGCTCTGTCAGGCTGGTGGTAGGAGAGTTACTCCATTGGTGACTGTGGGTGTTGATTTATGTGCAGCATTGGATTAAGCTGGGGTGGTTGCAGGGGAAGCTACCAATCCTGGCATCCCCTACCTCTTTCTAACTATAAAGTGGTGACTAAGTTGTATAGAGATGCTTGAACAAGCACAGCTCATGCTTCCCACCCTTTGACTTAAACCAAAATAGATGGCATAGACGTCTCATAGTAATATTTAGCATCCTCAGCGATTACTACAGAGCTGGGCATTGTAATTGGTGGAATATCAAAGCAAGTTAGTTGTAAGTGGATATTACCATGAATTTTTTTCTCAGCAAGTAAACAAATGTACACACGCTTGCCGTACTTCCCATTGCAAAGATTAAAGCAGTGTTAACAATCAAAACTGTGGAATATAAAATAGTAGTGTTGTTGGTAACATCAAAGGTTTTCATTGTCTGAACAAATAGCTCCAAATTCTTTGTCTGTGTCCAGTGGTTTAAGGAGAAGAAGGAAGTGAAGAATTTTTATTTACTTCTTTGATGGTAGTATTGAGTACCTTCTAAATCTAAAAAGTACCCCAGGATGAGGCTTGCCTGTGCAAGAGAACTGTGCATAACGCTATTGCCAGGGGTTACATGATTAAGGAGGCGTTTTTCAGTTCTGAGTGAATTCGAGATATTTTCATAACTTCAGCATCTATAGCATGTTGGGTGTGCAAGGAATTTATGACCAGCCCTTCCTTACTGACTCTGCCTGCCCTACCACTCCCTGATCCTATGGCCAGGAAATCTCCCAGTTAACTCTGAATGACAGGTGTTTGACTTTTGAACTACCCGCATATCTCAATGAGTGCTTCTAGGAGAGTCAATTTTATAGCTTACCGTGATTGCATCTTTAGACAAATGCATTGTGGGCACAGAGCTATCATCTGCGGCATCAAGTTTCCCACCTCCCTGTTGGGTGTAAACATGTGGCTGGGGGAAGAGTTTTAACCTCTCAAGCCCTCCAACAAATACTAAATTACTAACTATTCTTCCATAATACTACGGTGTTGACTGAAATTTGACCCTGGTGCTTGCTGAAACAATTTTCAAAATCTGAGTGAGAAAGTTAAACAGTGCTGTCAAATTTCCAAATGTCTGTTGCAGAAATACTGAATACCTGTGGGCTGAGCTCTAAAATACTTAAAGTAATCCTCTTTTTTCTTTTTTTCCTCATTATTATATGATATTATCTAAAGTTTGGTTTTTAGAAAATTACCTTGTTTTTGGCTTTTTTCTGTGGCAGCTAACATTGCCATTTATGACTTTTTCCTCTCTTCTACTTGCTGAAGGAGGAATCAAGTCAAATGGTGTTCCTTAAGTATAAATTGGACTTCTAGTTCTCTTTTAATTTCTGTTTAAGATCATTGCAATTACTTGATTATTTTCACAGCTGTATCTGAATAAGAAAAAAATGCTGTAATTGGCAACTTTTACAAGTTCACAACTTAATAACCTGATGCTGAAACATTTCCACCTGCAGAAACTTCATTAATTGCTGTAGGAGTTCCAGCAGCTAAGTGGCCTGGGTTTCAAATTATTGCTCTTTTTCCATACAGCCTTCAAACTAGAGAATCTCTGCAGTAACAGAAATAGAGGGGACATTGAGGCTGAGAGGGGCTATTGACTGTTGAATGCATGGTTGACTTCCAAGCCGGATCTGATAGGAAGGCTGTTGTTTACCCAACTCATTACTACATCCATAAGCCCAAACTGTTTTTATTTGAGCTTTTTTGTAAAATCTAGGATTTCATTTCCTGAATGCTGTGACTAGTTCTAGTTTTGTTTATTTTGGACTTAGGTTGCATAATTTAATTACTTTTTATTTAAGAGATGAGTCTAATGTTGCAAGAAACAGTACTAAATTATAATACGAGTCAGTCTTTAAAGATGCCATACTCCAGCCATAACTTTTAATTTATTTTGTTATTTTAAACCAATGTTAGTGTCTGTCTCTAAGGGTTATGGGAAGCTCAAAAGTTTTATTGGATTTCTTTTTTTCTTGATTTCAGGGCTTTTTCCGCAGGAGTATCCAGAAGAACATGGTTTACACATGTCACAGAGATAAGAACTGTGTTATCAATAAAGTTACCAGAAATCGCTGCCAGTACTGCAGACTACAGAAGTGCTTTGAAGTGGGAATGTCCAAAGAATGTAAGTTTTCTTCAGAAAACAAGTTGGGTTTTGTCATATCCTATGTATATGTGGCAGTCCCAAGGAAGAAAAATATTATGGCATCATGTGATTGAAGCCAGTATCTGGATTCACAGGCAGAGAAAGGAGTATGGATTTTGTACACAACCTCAGGCTTTTACTTTTATGTGCTTCTAAGTCCTTAACTTTGCAGTCTCAATACTGTCAGTTAGGAATTTTTCTTGCAACATGCTGCCTCTGTGGCATTGTCACCTTCTGTGGTGGTTGTGAGAACACCCAGGTAGGTAACTTTGCCAAGTTTTCTAAAGGAACAATCCCACAGCTACTTGCTTTAAGGTTGGATTAGCTCCCATCTGCTCTAGAGATGACTTGCTGGGGCAAGGGTGTAAGGGGAACAGCACTGGCTTCTGAAGTTCAGTTTTTCAGTCCTCCCTCTGCCCTGCAGACTGGCTGGTGATTTTGCTGAGCTCAGGTGTCAGCCTGAGCTGTCATTTCACAAGGGCTTCCTGACAGGGCAGCAGCCTTCAGTCTTGCATCTCCTCCCTCAGGCCAGTGCAGGTGCTTGTGCCCAGAGGTGATTCTTTTAATTATAGGGCCACTTTGTGCCATTTCACAAAACCAATGGTACTGTGGCCTCGAGTCCTCTGTTGTACTGTTCGGAGCCACTCAGAAAAGTGAAACAAACTGGCAAATCCTCTGCTCAACCTGAAAAGCCAGTAAACCCAACTATGTAGAAGTGCCACAAAGTACACAAAAACCCCAAAGGATTTTCCTCTCTCTTTCTTTGTAGAAATCTCTGGCTTGCCCTTTAAATTAACATTTTAAAATATTTAGGTAAAATCTGTGCTTGTCCTGGTTTCTCTTTTTCCAGTCCTGGTTTCTCTTTTCCAGTTTATTGATATCCCTGTCACACGTGAAAATTTAGCTTAAAAGGCCGTTCTCAAATCTCTGTGGGGTAATGCTTTCTCATTTTTGATTGGAGTGATTGCAGTAGCACAAAAAGTCTTTGGGGCAGTGGTTTGTTTGATTGTTGAGGGTTTTTACCTCTATCAGTGATGTTCCTGATTTCAGTAGGTCAATTCCAATAATAAACACTACAGAAATTTGCAGTGTGTGCATAAGACAGGGGGAAATTGCGCAACACCACTTCTTTACTTTGTTCTTCCACAGGACTTCCTTGGACAGGCACTAAGATCAGAAAGGAAAACAAAATCAAAATTACACTGATGAGACATTTCTGACTGACCAGTGACTTAATTCAGTTCTCATCCCTCCTGAATTGCATGGGACTTTCCAGTAGTTCCTTTCTGTGTGCTTTGGCAGGGGCTGAAGAGGTCCCAATCACACCTGTCCCTCCCGGTTGCATCCTATTTGTCTCTCCCACCTTCTCCTTCCTCTCCTCTCAGAGGAAGAATGTTGGGGAGCAGAGAAAGAATTGGATACATCTTTAGTACTACTTTGCAGTGTTTGCAACTTCTTTTCCTAGAAATCTGAAACTGTAGTTTTTGAAAAGGGCCAACATCAAGTTTCAAGCAACTGGGGGAGCTAGGAAGTCTTAAGATTTCCATGATTTCACTGTCCTTGTTGGGTTTTCTAGTTTTCTCATGTGCCTGAAGTGCACTTACCTATACTTAGGTCTAGATTTACTATGGAGACCATGAATGGAGCAAAGGAGAAGGTAGGCTAAATATAAGGGTGCACAGAGATATAGGAATGAATGAGGAGGATTTTATTGCTAGATATTTGACCGCGTATACGTCTGTGCATATGAAGCTTTTTTTCCTTGACAGAAACAGTACAATGCAGTTTGGAAGAGAAGAAAAAAACACTTTTTCTCACCTGAGGTCCCCTTGGTCTTGAATTTCTTAAGGGTTTTATTGCTGACATGAAGTAGTAATCTTATTAAATGCTGTAACATCACGTCAAAGTAGGTTCTGGAAATATCAGCAGTATTTCTGACATGTTACCCAGAGTTACTTAGGGTAAAGTATAAAGACTTACTGCCTTTCAAGTGATGGATTGTTTTCTCCCATAAGATCGCTGGAGTTTTGCCAGGGAGAATTAAGGTTTTGCTCTGCCTGTTTCTTTGTGTGAACTGAGTGAAATTGCCCTTTGGCAATTGCATTTATCTCAGACGACTCAGGGCACTGAAAGGGGAATAGCAGGTTGGAGGGGGAACAGCGGGTACTGGGAGAAGTTAGGGATGTCCTCTGGCTGCATTTTTGTAGAAAGTGTTTGCAAAGGAATAGAGAAATTATTTTAAATGTCATCAGTTTGAATGCAGCGTGTCTTGTCTTCTGGGTTTAAGAACTCAGTCTGAAGTGACTCTGTGTTATCCCTTCCTAAACAGGAGCTTTTAATCTCTTAAGAGATTTGACAAACTATTTTCTTATCTGACATTCTTTCATAGGTCTCCAGGTTTCAACTCTGTTTCTTTAGAAGTTTATGTAAACAAAGGCACCTTTGTCAGTGGACTTTTTCTTACCAGATACAGGGGTTTATTTTCCCCCTGCAGCTTATTCACGTGTTGGTTTTCCGTCCTCTTAACAGTTCTGTTACCTTGTAACGTGAAAGCCTTAAACAAAAGATGGAAAAAACTATCAGAGAAATCTCACAGGGAAACAAACATGCAATGCTCAAACCAGTCCCAAATGGGGAAAGTAATCGTGGTGGGTAGCTACAAATGGGAATCCTAAAGTCTGTCCTCAGAAGCTAAGGAGGAGTAAATGCAGAATTTCCGTATACAGAATAATCTGTGCTTAAATGCTACAGCCCTGTGTTTATTTGTTCTGCCTCTAAAGGGCACGCAGAAGTACTTGCATATGTGACTTCTTTTGAGTTTAATGAGCGTTACACACAAGCATCAGAGATGGGAACTGGCTGCCCAGCCAGTGTGATAAATAAGGTTTTAAGAATGGTGGTACAGTGCTTTGGAAAGAAGAGGTACTGAGCATTTCTTCTGCACTTTTATCTTGGTTTAGAGAATGAAGTGAGATGATGAAGGAATGCACAAAATTTTCATTTCTTTATAGGTTATTATGTTTGGTAGGGGAAAAAAGTTATCTTCTACCCCAAGTTAGTCCCCAGATCTGATCAAGATTGGTCAATAACAAGACTGCCTCCAGGGCAGGAGGGGAGTTGTTTGTCTTGTGATAATATCTGCAGGACCTGCTGAAACTGGATCCCACTGGTGTAGGGACTGTCTTTCATTGTGCAGCCACTGTTGCAAAAAGTTTGTGCTCCAAATAGACAAGACAAAGGGTGTGAGGGGAAACAACTTAGTGATGACTGTCTTATCATCCTGCAACAGGGCAAAACACAGCTTGAAATAAAGCCCTGCTACCTTTTATCTGCTCCCCCTTCCTTCAGAAACTGCTGAGCTGGTGTCTGCAGCCTGAGCTGCAGCTCTCAGTGGTACCAGCCTGGAGCCAGCCCCTCCATCAGCAGATTTTGGGTTTGCTGTATGCCTGTCCCACATCAGTTCATGTGTGGGTGCTCAGGAGCATGTAGGAGCAGCTAAGGCTCTGATCCCCACTCCAAATAATTTCTATCCTTCTTACCCTTCTAGCCTGTTAATTTTTTCAATTGACATATAGAGACAAATGGTGATCACACAGGATTTTATGTTTTTTTCACTGCTGCTGAAGTGAGAAGGCTACTAAGGCTGACAGTGGCTCATTATGTGATGGAGAGCCTTAGGAAAGTAACCTTTGCTCTTCTATTACGTGATCTCTAAGCTGATGTTGAGGCACCATCCTTGGCCTGACCCCAGGTGTCAGCAAGCAGAACACTGTTGCCTGGATGCAGGGACCTTGGTCCTCGGGAGCTGGTGAGGGGTCACGCGTACGGCACTGCCTTCCACAATTAAGGGAACATGTGGGAAGCTGGGCAAACCTCTCAAACAATAATGGACTCTTTCAAACAGGATACTGGAACATACACGTTGTAAGGTGAAGCTTGCCCTTAACAAAAACCTAAGATGGATTTATTGCAGGGTACCAGGAGGAAGAAAATGGAGTTTCCTTCTGCCACAACCGCTCAGTTTAGCCCAGCAGCTCTTCCATGTCCATCCTCTCCTACAAAATTTTCAGGCTGCAAGGACTGTCCCTGTGCTCGATAATCAGGGTCCCACTCAGACACGTACCCAGGCCATGCACTGCCGTGTGATGCAGAGAAGCCCTCTGTACTGGCATAAACCCTGTCTGCAAGTGAGCTCTAATAGAGCAAAATTATGTTTATAAAGGCACAGAATTATTGTTCCAGATTGCTTCAGTGCACCGAAGCAATGTTCAGATTTGTAAATCTGCTTACAATTAACCTCCCTGGAGGGAGGGAAGAAGGAAGGGAGGGAATGCAGGGGAATTACCATGAAGTGGAGAGAATCTAGTTTTTGTGCTCTGTATTTGTTGTTGGTTTTTTTAAAACTTGCACAGAAATGTCTGTTATTCTGTCACAGACACCAAAGTCTTATAATATTTAACTGTTCATGCTTCTCGGAACATACGATTACATTCTGCTGCTGAACAACAGAATGAATTTATTTACTTATTTTATTTCTGGTTTAAATTGGCAACCAGGAAACATCAGCTTGAAGAACTGTTATGTTTGTATTTTTTGAGTTTGTATTTCTGTTTAATTTTCTTTCAGACTCCTTAGTGAAGTGCAATTCCATCTCCAATGAATGGCTAAGCAGAGAGCTACTCTGCGTATTTGCGTTTGAGAAGTTCATGCAGATTCCACTGATGTAATTTGAAAGTGAATTAATTAGAATGCATGAAATCTTTGTTCAGATGCTTTTACTCAGAACCAAAGGGGTTTTTATTCTGTTTAGCCAGCAGTAAGCACTGGTTTTAAGAATTGCTTCTGCTTTGCTACAGGCTAGATTTTTAACTAGATGCCTAAATACCACATAGTGGCTGGGGGCTTGTTCAAAAATTCCAGTGAGGTTGCCTCGCCTGCTGACTCCTGACTTGCCTTGGCTTCTCAAGAGGCAGGAACTAAATATCAGAGTGGAAATCGCAAACCCCTGAATTCTGTTCTGGGACTGATTTCTCTCTCTAAACACTACAAGCTGATTACATTAGTTTTCTTGTCTTGAGAAGTGAAAATTATCAGCCTTTTAATAGGGGCTGGGAGACCTTGTACTGTAAATGCTTTGAAAGTGAAAGATGGAAACAGTGACAATACCACTGAAATTAAGAATTTGAGTGGGGATAGTGGGAAAACAGTGATCAAGTTTTACAGACGACAAATTGTTTCATTTTGTTCATTAAAGTTGGGTTGTTTTTTTTCCAGTTGCTGATCACATAAGAATGCTTGTAGTTATTTTTTTCAGGCTGAGAGATTGGGAACTTTTAAAAGTTAACACCAAACACTCAGTATCACTGATGGGGATGATTTTTGTAAGATGAGAGCAAAGCCAACGTGAAGGGTCTCCCCAGTACAAACCCACAGTGCTCTGGTGTCGGTCTGTCCTCTGCCAGAGATAATGCACACTTTGTCTTCAAAGAAACTGATCTGCTTTTCTTTTCTCCTTTTAGGGTCTGCCTCGTTTGTCTTTTAGCCTTTCCCCCTGATTTTGCGTGGCTTTCACTTGCCAGCTTTAATGTTTAAAGGAGCAACTTAGATTGAATGTTATTATTCATAATTTACTCTATGTTCTGTGAAGATGGTTATGTAATAGCAGTAATTGCATCAACTCACCTAATGAGCTTTCCCTCCAGTGCCATGTACAGCAGATTAATAGCCCATGAATTCATTTGCAGCTCGTTGTGTTTCAGAAAAGTATTTCAGGCAGCAATTAATAAACTGCTAAAGAAAATACCATAAAAAATGATTTTTTTTATTATGTTAACTCTCCAGCTGAACAATTTATTGGCACCTTTCATGATGCGGCTAAGTAAATTCTCTCCTAATTCCTCAAGCAGAGTGTGATTAGTGAACCCTGCTCAACTCAAGACTGTTTGGTAATTAGTCTGATCTTTATATCCTAAAATGTTAGGGGAAAGTATGAATAGCATCCTAAGGTTTGATTTTTCTTCTGTTCATTGCCTTTCATGCATTACCCAAATAGCTGTAACTTTAAACTGTAACATGCTGGTGCTGCAATTTTGTTTTTTCTCTTTCTTGTGTAGAAAACCCCATAATTGTTTAAACTAAGAACTGAAGACCCCAGCCAATAAACAATCCCTGGCACTGTTTCTCTGCCGCTTGTTGTTGGCTCCAGCATGCTGTACCTCCCAAGTGGTGCGACTGTGCCCAGAGCAGGGACCCAGGGAGGGTCAGGGGGTGCTACTGCCCTGAAGCAAGATAAACCAGGGATCGAATGCCACTGAGGAGGAAGATGATGGGAGAAAGGAACAGAGAGGGAAGAGAGAGCAGGAAGAGTCTTGTGTTTTGCAGCATCAGAAGGAATGAGGGGGTTTAACGCAGTGGGAGAAGAGCAGCAGTGAGACGCCAGAGCTGTAGCCACCTCGATGCGGGAAGTGTCTAGGGGGAAGGGGAGACACAGTTGCACATGTCCTATCTTGCCAGACTGCCCTGGAATTAGTTCTTCCATCTTCTTTCTTTATTTTTTTTTCTAGTGTCTTTATCAAGTTTTTCATGTTTTACATCATTTCTTGTTCAAAACCCCAGTTATCTCTCCTCCCCGACTTTAATCCAAAAGAAGCACTATGTCTTGGCTTGTCTTTGAAAGTAGTAAAATATATATATATATATTTAAAACCTTTTCCCTCATTTTGGGCTCTTGAGGACTGAGTAAGCATAAAGGGAATTCCTTCAATAAGCTCATACGGAGATTGATTACATGTCCTCAGCTGGAAGTTACATTAAGACTTATTCACTAAGGTATAGCTACCGTGGTGAACTTTTCATCGGTCTCTGCTGTCTCTATGACAACATGGATCCTGGCAGAAGTTACCAGGGCTTGTATGCTCTCTGCAGCCTTTGTCTGCATCCATCAGTCCTAGTCCTCAGCAACTGTAAATGTGTGCCTTTCTTACGTTTTTGCTTAACAAGGTGTTTTATTAAAGTTGTGACACTTCTAAAGTTATGATGATAATCATTTGTACTGCAGTACCTGACCATGCTCTGAAATGGGCTCTAAGAAAGCAAGAAGTGCCATTGAGATATTAGTGGACCTTCTGAACCTCTTGATCCTGTCCTGTAGAAGATATTCAGCTAAATGGCACAGAGTCCTTGTGCAAGTAACTTTTCTTTCACTATAGGTGAAACTTGGGGATAACCAGAGCCAGTGAAAAGCGTAATGCACATACAGTCTAATTTCTAGTTACACCCACAGCACACTCCAGAGGAGTACGTGTTAGTGTTCAGTGGCTTTACCAAAGTTCTCAGACTTGATTGAACCCTTTCATATTTCAAGGGAGTACATTACATCAGAGCCCATGGAGTGTCTAATGACCACCTGTTGATGCTAGCAGCTCAGGTAGGTTTCTGTGGCCATCCTGCCCTGTGCCACCCCCTCTGGAGCTCCAGGTCTTCTGTGAGGAGAGTTAGTTGCACTGGCACAGGTGGAACTTCCCATTTGTTTCATTTCACACCTTTGGGGATTTTTAGGGATCATCACATGCTTTCTTAGGTCAGTTTCCCAGTAAAAGGCCTTTTGGGTGGATGCCTCTTACAAAGCTACTTCTTACATGGTTCTGGTTGGTTTTGTGGACTTTTTCTGTAATTTCTTGTTCCCTGCTTTGATTTTGAGCTATCTGGGAGTTACAGCATAATTCCGGGTCATAGCTATAAAGATGTTGGCTCCGTGTTGCCATTGCAGGGAGCCTTTTCCTCTTCTTTTCCTCTTCTTGAGTTTAGTATCCCAACTGTTTTCATGGCAGGCAGAATTCTGGATTATCCCGTCTGCCTTGCGCTGTGCTGGGCAACCCTGCTGTAAGAGCAGATGGGAAATCTGAAGGTAGCCTGTCCCTGCCCCAGCCCATGCGCTCTGAAGCATAGGGTTGAGGCCATGCTTGCTTGGTCATGCAGACATAACCACTGAGACCCCAATCCCATGACCTCAAAAGCTTTGTTTCAGAGCTTCCATTCTTCCTTTATGCACTCAGTTCACTGCTTCGTATTCCGCATTCGGATCATTTTCTTGTTCGGGGGCATGGGGCATCTTTGATGCCTCTCTTTCTCCTAATTGCAGTTGCTCTGTGCGGGTTGTGCTTTCTGTACTGGCACCTTGTGGTTTCTCTGCTATCTTTTTTTCTCACTTGGAATGCTTTTTTTTCTTTATTTTGGGATGTTTAATCTGAAGGATGGAGAAATGTCAATGAGATAAATATCAGTCTGGGAACGAGTAAATTGCCAATGGCCTGGGCCTTGAAGCTAAACATGGCTTATTTGGTTGTCAGGCCAACCTGAAAATGTTATCTACAGTAGCCAAGGTTCATGAGAAATGCAGTAAATTGTTCCCAAGAGTTCTGGGAAGTCTGAACTGCAGCAACTCGAATATGCCTGAAGAACTTGGTTTGAGAGGGGACATGTATTTGGTCCTTCCCCTTAGAAGAAACATATATGAGAATGCGTACATCTTCCTGATGGTTTGTGTCTGCAAACTTACTTCTTTATTATCCTGGTGATCGCTTTACTGGAGATGGTCTTGGGTAGGATAGGTGCCTCTGCAGAGGGCAAAGAAGCGAAGCTGGCCACTCTGTGGAGAGCAACCTCCTTCTGTGGAAGATAAAAAGCAGGTGCTCAGAAACCAGTAAGCTCTCAGAGACGGTTTAGGAAGATCTCTACATAAGTAGATGAGGCCATGGATTTCCCTCTGCTGCCATCAGGCTCCTACAGCTTGCTTTCATCCACTCTATGAATTGTTATAGCAGAGGGAGTTTTTCCATTGCTGTGCCTGCGATAAGCCGGCTGACACGTTGCAGCTCCTCCTGCTGGGACGCGGGGCCTAGGACTCTGCTCTAAAAATAGCCTCAATTTGTTTTCAGTTTGACTTGGTATCACATGCTCAATTTAAAATACATCGGAACAGTTAATCTCCAGTTCTTCAGCTCCTGCACGGAAAGTGTATAGGATTTTTTTAAAGTTAGATGGCATGCGAGCAGTAGAAATAATACCCTTTCTATCCCAACTTAAATAACACTCTGCAGTTAATACTAACAAAAGGAAAAATAAAGGTCGTAGCGCGTTGGGACTTTTAACTTCTTTTGGCCCAAAGTAAACAGAAAGGGTTTTGCCCCCACTCACCTGATTTCAGTACTTGTTTGCATGCTTGCATCTTTTGAAAGCTCTTAAATTTTTAAAACTAAGTCTTAGGAAAAGTCTGTCAATCAGAGGGCAGCTCTGAAACTGACTTTAACAAGTTGTAGCTTAAAGCCCCACAGGCGGTGCCTGTGGCTGATGAGCATTTAATCAGCTGCGGGATCGTTTCGCTGTGCCGTGCATCCGTAACCAGTTGCTTATTGTTGTTATAAACAGATTTGGTGAGGAAATGTGAGGACACTGTCTGACTTTTGGAGACATTTACCTGAATTTCAGAGTTAAAGCTAAGTGGAATTCTTCCTTTCCCTTGGCAAAAAGTGCAACAGAAAGCAAACATGCATTTAGTTGGATTACAGGCATGGTTAGTCATCTGACAGACAGTTTTAATGGAGTCAGAAAGACATGCTGGGGAAACATGCTGACCTACTTTTCTTCCTTTCTTTCTTTTTTTAAACTTTTAAGCAAGTGAAATGTTAATTTAAAAACTCCCCATAAAGTTAGATTTTGCTGACAGAGCTCATTTTGTAATTAATTTATTATGCTTCTGCTTGGGGTATGATAAATGGTTTTGGTAACAGAATTTCATCAGGTTGGTTTTGTTTCTGTTTGGAAATTGGGTTACATCTGAGAAATCCGTCTTCTTCCCCCTTTCCAGGACAAAGCAATCAGCTTCAAGTTAATGAATGATTTAAGTCCAGTCCTCTGAGGGAGGACTTTACACACCATTTAAAATGACAGACTAACAAAGCGTATTACATTTGTATCGTTTTCAGTGCATTATATTTTTAAACATTTTTTGCCTTTAAACTTGTGGGGAGAAGGATTACCAGCAGATAGCGTCATGCCTTTTGCATTTGGGATTGCTTTTTCCCATGTTAAGTAGGTCAATGCTCCACCGTCGGTGTTTTCTTGGAGGCAGAACTCGGTGTATTTAAACATGGGGAACTCTTAACTGTAAAAACTCGAGAGCCTGGAAAGATGCATTAAATGAAATAGGAAAACTTAGCAGTGCGGGTGGATTGAAACATCACAAACAGAAATACTAAATTCAATGATACTGGAAGCTAAGGGAAAGGTTTTTTAAAATGCTGCAGGCATCAGCACACTCTGTCCTTCAGCAGCGGGCACACCTGCAATTCCTAGATGGCTCCGGGTGCCAGGTTGCTGCCTCTCTGGCAGGGAGATGTGCTTTGCTCCCTCGGCAGCACCAGAGAGTTTTGGTGAAGACATCACAGCATGGTTGAAGGAGGGGGAGAGGTCACCATTCTTTGATTCACAGGTCGATCCAGAGACGCTGTTTTCACCTGCTCTGTCTCCTCCGGTTTCCATCATCGGCAGGTTTCCTGCTGTCAGTCAGCCCTGATGGAATGGGTGCCGCTGCAAAGCCTTCGCTTCTTCCCACCTCTCGGCAGAAAAAGTTCTGCTTTTGTTGGTTTTATTTTAACTCTCAACTAGCTGATTACAGTTTGCTTTTCGGAAATAGGAACACAATGTTAGAGAAATGGGAAAACCAGAAATTGCCAGGAATTGCAGGAGTTTGTGGGGAGTAGTATTATTTTTTCAGAGAATCCACAAGTCATATGAAGCATAGTGGTTTTTCTTGCTTTGGTATGTTGTGTACTTGTAGAGGATGTCCCAGTGGCAGAGTAAAGATGGAAATTTATTTTTACCATGTAAGAAGTTTATTCTGGCTAATGCATGGGAGTTTTTCCTACATCTCTAGGAGACTGAAGTTGTCATTGTACAGATTTTAGGCATTTTCTAACTTAGAGACATGAGTAGAGGAAACATCAGCCCAGGAAGACAAATCTGCTGTAAATGAAGGCCCTTATGTGATGAGCTCCTGCCCCCTGCGTGTTCAGCATCCCTTACTGCACTGTAGCTGTGTGAGCTGCTCCTTACATAAAAGGACTGTCTTCCTATTTTGCTTTCCATAGCACTTTTGGATGACCCCTGGCATGAGTTATTTTCATTCTAGTGGAGAGACAGTGGAGAAGAACCCCTCAAAAAACTGTCACTTCTATAATTTTATCAAAGTAGTTTCTTTTTTTCTGATATGGAAGAGTCATTGATACTGGAAAATGGAGCACTAGCGAAGCTCGAGTTACTCTCTGGTGATACTGGTCTGCCTCTGTTGGGCAGGGAGCAAGCTGGGGCTCTTGTGCTTCCAATTAGATGTCTCATAAAGATGGATGTGGAAGTCCAAAGCTCAGTATGTGTTTGATCTCATAGTCTGTATGTCATACAGTGCCATGCCATCTGGCTATCCCATGGAGGAGCTCAAGGATCAGACCTGTATTGTCCAGATCCCTGTAACAAGCGAGATGGAGCACATATTAGTTCATAAGAGCCTTTTGACAGCTGCCTCCTACCAATCTGCCCCTTTCTGTAATTTGGAAGAGAAGCTCAATGCATACTTTTTTTTTTCCTCTTTGGGTGCCTCTTCAAGTGAACAGTGTTAATAAATCATAACACCCAGAACATCATTTTAAGCTGAAAAGAGTGAGAATAATAAAAAAGAACAAACAAAGACAAGGAGATAGTTGATACTAAGTTAAATAAACCCTGTAGTGTTCAACCTGCTCCCATAACAGAGTGAAAAAGTACACATAAAAAGAAATATTTTGTTCCTTTAATTCTGCAGAAGGCTTAAATCCTGCTTGTCCTAAAGAGAATGTTAAAGCCTTTTCTTGGCAACTTTTCTGGTTGTTTTCTAAGTCAGTTACAGCTATTCACATGTTTATTATCAACATTTTTGCTACTAGCATTTTAAGCACGGCAAGGCATGAACATGTATAAAACCATAGTGACACATCAGCTGCCTCCCACAAGGCATGCAGTATTGAGCCCCATGTGTTTTGGGGTGTTCTGTTGCTGGGGGGGACTGAATGGGGGGATAACCCTGTGGTTAATGGGCCTTGTAATAATGGAGGAGGAATATTTTTAAATATTCACTGGAAACCACGATGTGGGAAGAATAAGGCAATTAAGAGGAATCACTAGATATCCTGTCTTAACAGTTTATTATACTTTTTTTTTAATGAGTATTTAATCTCTAATGGTGTTTGATGGATTAGAAAAGAGGGGGAGTCAGGCCTCTTTCTGTGCATACTTTTATGTTTCCCCTTCATTGAACATTTTCTCTAGGCAAATTGTTCAACTTGAGCTGGTTAGAGGTGTTGCAGCACAACAGAGCTTCGCTGAAAAATAACACTGGGTTGAATCCCAAAATGCAGAGTTGTCAGTGTTATGTTGTGTTCAAATTTGCAGTCTCAGGATGAGTTATGAGGGGGGCCAGGAGGGATCCTTGTCAGCTCCTGCCCTCCACGCTGTGTGTCCTGGGCCCTGGCAGATTTGCCTGCACCGTGTCTTCTGCTTGGCCTGGGGCTCTGGGGCAATCTTGCAGCTGGTCGAGGAGGTGGATGTTCATCAGCTCTTTCAGGAACTGAATAAAGCTCTGCTCAGGGGACCTCAAAAAAGCCTTCTGTGAGTGCATCTTGCATCAGGCACTTACCACATTCTCGGAGAAGACCATCCTAGCTGGGAGGAGTAACCCAACCTTGTGTACGATGAGTTCAGGGTCCAGTCCCATGCTGAAGGACATGAAAGATTTGACATTGCATCAATGAAACATGATGGCAGTAGAAACTACTAGCAATGCCAGTTATTCCTGTGCTGGGTAAGTCATTTGTAATGTCAACTGGGGACCAGCACCCTCATTTAGGTAAGGGCCAGCTGTGTGTGTTGTGTTCGGATGCCTTGCCCCAGCCCTTGGCTTCCCTTTCAGACGTCATCTCACGTCCAAGTTGCATCCTTTGTTTTCATAGAGAAGTCTGAGAAAACTAGGTCAGTTTATCCAAGTAGAAATTATTATTTTATTGAGTTAACTCTGTGGTGACCTGCTGCCTGTTTGCCTTCTCAAAATGAACTCCCTTGTGTGCAGTAAGTCTTGCACTGGAAGTTGCAGAGGCCTCAGTAATCACTTTGATTTCAAATCAACAATAAAAAGGCTGCTTTTTTTAGTATCTTGCTGGTTCCCAGAAACAAGTGTCTGTCTGCTTTGTTCCTTGTATGATCACTAGATCAGGCTGCTCTGGTGTGCTGTGAAAACACTTTGTGTAAAAGGTTATGTGCTGGCTTTACTGTGGATATTTAAAAGATCTTATGGAGGAATCGGGATTTGATGCTGCTTGACCCTGTCTGGCAGAATTAAGCTCTTTAAGCCAGTCCTGTAGTTACTACATGCCTATTTTTAAATAATCTGGTCCACTTACTCCTTCTTATTCAGAACTTAAGTCCCAGATGAGAAAGCAATTTGATTTTTTTTTAAAATGAAAGAGTGGTTTGCTCATATTTTAAAGAACTTCTCTGGCATTATACATAAAAGATAAAATATATCAAAATAGACAGTTGGATAATTAGGTGCAGGCTTTTGTGGAGTGATTCATGTCATAACGTGAGTGCTGAAACAGCTGAGGTTGCTGCAGGTGTGTTAAGGGAATTCGACCCCATAGTGCCACGACGCTTCTGCTGCTACATCAAGCAGAGGAGGACAGATGTTGGGAGAGCCTGCGTCATTAGATGAAAAGCAGTATTTCTGTGTGTGAATTATGGATGGAGCAGTGTTTATTAAACACACAAGCCACAGCCTTTGTCTCCCGGATGCATTTTTCTGCTTTGAAGAGTGGCATTGAAGCCCGCTGCCATGCTAGATGCAGAGATCCGGGGTGCAAGCTGGGGCTTTGAGTGCCGTGCATGGGCAGAAAGGGCCGTCTCGCTCAAAGGAAAACCCTGGGATGCCAGAGGCATTTCAGGTGCGTCATCTCACTGGTGTAGCATTTTGAGATGCACAGTGAGATAATAAAGTAAACAGAATTGTTTACCTGTGTCAGCTGCCAGCTTCAGCGTGGATTATATGGGAATCCAGTGATGATGCCAGCTCGGCGCTCCTGGAGACTGCTGGCTGGCTTGGCTTGGCTTGGCCTGCCCAAAATCCTGCAGATGGAAAGAAAAAGAAGTCCCCTGATCTCACTCTTTTCTTCTTCCTTCGGTGAAAAAAAGGATCATGTAATCTTAAAAAAACCCACAAAACAATGTACCCCACCCCAACAACAAATTTGCAGACTGTTATTCCAATTTCTCAGCTTCTGAGAAGGGAGAGGAAGCAAACAGCACACTAAAATGCAGTTGGATGCAATAGTATTGTTTCAGCATGTTATTTTACCGTTTGATAAAACTGTCCTTTTAGTATTGCGGCAGAACAATTTTAATGACAGGCGCTATTAATTAAAATACCAGACCCAGACCTAGGTGCAGACCAAGCCCACCAGCTGCATTGGATCTCACATAGATGTGAGGCTTAAACAGTAAATTTTTTGACTGATCTTCCGGTGCTTTTGGATTCACCTGGTTAAGTAATACAGTTCTTCCCTTTTCTTGCTCCTGGTCTGCCTTTCCTGGTGGAGCAGGTCATTCAGCTTCAGCTGGCTGGGAGTAGAGCTTGGGTCGAGGAGTTGAGCACACACAGCTGGGGAGCCACATCCCCCCTGCCCACCACTTCAGGAGCCAGCCCTGGCACCTCAAGAACCGAAAATAACCTCCTTATCATAATTTTTAATTATGTTTTTTTTTTTTTATTAGTGGGAGTATCAACAATCCTTTGTCCATAGGAGGGAATGTGCGCAAGCTTATAATGGCCTGTTTTCCACGTTAGCTTCAGAGGAATACGTAAATAGCAGCTGAGCTATTTCTTTGCCTTTATTATCCCTGGCCTAGTGGGAGGCCAGGGCTGCAAGCTGCCGAGACTGTAACGTGGGCTAACGCTGCGATTCAAGACTACATCTCCCCCTCTTAAAACACGCCAGGAACAACTGTTCCTCCACCTTCATGAGTTCAATTTATGGTTACAGGAGGCAGTGAGTTCTTTGTGCTTGACGAAGTACACGGCGCACGCAAAGCCTCTTCAGATGTGTTGTCAGTTGGCAGCTCGCTCGCTAGATGCACCTTTACACAGTTGCACAAGGCACCAGGAGGTACAAATGTGAAATTTAGCCTTGGGGCCAAAACAAAGAAATGAAACTTAGGTATGAATGCCATGTTATCCATCTGCAGATACAGATATTAGACCTGATCTCCTACTACGCTACTGTAGTTTTACACTGACAGGGCTTTGCTGCCATCAGTGGAGTAGCACTAAAGCAAGACAAAAACTGCAGTGGTGAGAAGTTGGGGCTGTTCTTTTGAATTCTGTTAAATAATGTAGGATTGAACCCCATTTGGGCAAAACCAAATTATATTCACTGCATGAAGGCAGCCGTAATAAAAGGCAGAAATGCAGGTAAGTGTGTCATCTTGGTGTTGCTCCTGAACCTCTGATCTTCCTTCTGGGGAGCCATTCTGGGAGCTGAGTGGGCACATGCCAGCAAAAGGAAGGGGTCTTCCAGCTCACCTAGGGGTTTTCTCCCCTGAAAAAATTGTAGCCTTTCCATTTGCTGTCCCCTAAAGTCTGCTTTTGTCGTACGTAATCAGAAAGCCTGGATTTGTCCTGTAGCTGAAACTCATTCACTACATTGAATTTCCTTATTATGGAAAGCTGTTTTGTTGAAGGAGTCTATTAATGGCGCTGTTGGGAAAGAGGCTACAATTTTTCAAGATAGGTAGCTTTCTAGTTAAGTAAAAAGTAAGTCCTGTTCTTCTCCTCGGTGCGTGTTAGGGTGAGAAATGAAATACCTGCAGCAGTCTGAATTGCTACAGTCAGGCCAGGCAGCGGGCAGGTACAGAGTGCAGTGTCTGGTGTGAGGGTACAGTTGTGAGCTTCCCTGGCCATCAGCGGTCCTGGATAATGCCCAACAAATTGAATTGATGACTTTGGATAGCCCCAGCTTCTCCTGGTTGTGAGACATCGTACTACCATGACTGCCTCCTAAAAGAAATTAATGTAATATCTGTAGATGAGTAGACTGATTTACCTTTTGGTGACCCCACAGAGAAAGGTCAGGTTTGGGGTATTTCTACCTGTAATCGGTTGTCCGTAGAGAGTTAGTGTATCAGGCTTCAAGACTGTAGCTCAAAAGGGCAGTTGCTTTGAGAAGGTAGCTCAAAAGGGCACTTGGACAGCTGAAATCAGATGAGACGGGTTTAATGGCCTCTTAGTGACTTCTGACTGAAAGTTCAGAGTTTGAAATTTAGGGATTTTTTATTTACCCAGCCTGTGGTAAAACAAATGCTCTATAGCTTAACAGAAATTTAATTTCAGGCTTAGTATTTAGAACTGTTTTTCAACTGGCTGTGTATGGGCTTGGTCACTTCAGCTGTAAGGAGGAGAAAGAATAATCACATTGTGTTTGTGGTCTTGTGTATTTTTAGCTAATGTATTAAGACACTGCAATTCCAGAAAAGCCATCCTTCTCTTCCCCAGAGTACTTCAGTTTAACCAGCTGTGTGCAGAATTTTTTCCAGACTGCCACAGAAGCTGCTAGTAAATCCACTGGGATTTTGGAACTGAAATGGTAGACAGAAAACACAGTACCTTTTTTTTTCTCTGAGGGTGTTAGTGTTTCGTGGATTCTGCCATAGGCTGGCACTTGGCAGTGGGATACCCACAGAAGCCCCGTGAATTTGAGAAACCTCCCAGGTTGGAGGGATTGATTCCCAAAGCTCCTTCCCATTCCTGCATTGAGCAGGGAAAGGGAAAACTGGCAATATCCACTGGGTGATGCTATTACTCTGCCAAACCTGTTGCAGGTAGCGTGTTAGATCTTAATAAAAATTGCCATTTTTACATTTAGAGTAAGGAATGCAGAATACTGAGAAAGATGGGGCAGGGCATGAGCGAGGAGAGAATGACAAATGTGTAGATTAATTCAACAGTAGCACAGGATGCTCGGGAACATTGTGGGACCTGCCTATGGAGATGCTCCATCTCACAGATGGGAATTTCTGGCTGTATTAAGTAACTTGAAGTGATGCCTATGTGAAATACAGATGGGAACATGTCAGTGAGTAAATTTTGTCTTAGTGGGCATGGCTAGGCCGCTGCCTTTGCGGGTGTGTTGGCAGGCCTTCATGGGAAATATTAGTGATTTATTCTGCCTGCAATTGTTAATGCTGGCAACCTTCAGTAGCTCTTTAAGCATCAGCTGCTAAGAGTATGTGGAATATCCTATTTCAGACTGGCAATTAGTTGATGATATTAAAGCACTTTGAAAATTGAAATATCAGGCAACTGCTATTTAAACAGTTTATCATTAAATGTGTAATCATGTCTCTCTGCCTACTTTGATTGCAATGCAGTGCAGGGAGGTGATAAGGGAGATCGAGGAGTCTGCTCTCAGTTATGCCCCTGGTGCAGATTTTGGTCTCTGTACACCCCGGCTCCGACTCAGGTGCTTCCCTGACTGTCCCTCCTGCCTGCCCACACCCATGTGCTGCAAAACACACTTTCTTCCAGTTTTGTTCCACTAGTTTGCTGTCTTTCTCTTTTTGCAGCTTCTTGATTACTGATTTGTTCTTAGGATCTGTGTTTGGGGTGGGGGGGCTGTTATCATTTGTATTTTTGGAGTCCCTATTTTTACTGTTTGGGCAGTTATTACTGTGTTTGCCATGTTCTGCAGAACTTGAACCAGTCATGAAATACTACAAAGGTAGGCATTAGCAGTATATTCATAGACCTGGGAAGAGTTTATGGGCTTTTTGGTTTTTTTCCTGCTGAACCACTTTATGGAGCCTTCTGCAACATTCAAGCCAAATCTGCCATTAGAATCGGATTTTTTTCCTTCAGCTGTGATTTCAGGTTGTAGATTGGCAGTTCTAGATCTCCAAAGTATGATAGCTATTGGTTTTGCTTCTGGATGTCTTAAAAAGAGAAAAGAAAATTCTCTTAAATGACAGTAAAATAACAAAAATTATAATTCAAAAGAAAGAGAGAGCAAGAGAAATAAAGAGAGAAAGAATACCAAAGCCTATACATTTCATCTGTCTTCAAGGGATATTTTTCTCAGCCTGTTATTCTACATTGGCTTGCCAATTTTGGTCCTACATCTGAGTTCAGTTAGTATTGTTTTTCTTCAAGGGACTAGAAACTCCTTTTTGTTCATTCCATCTACTAATATTTCAGGGATGTGACAATATCAGGTGCCAAATTTCATGTCAAAAATAAAATTTTCAGGCTGATGGAATCCTTGAAACCACAGATCAAGTTTCAAGCCCATTAAATAAAGCTGTAGAGCATCCATTTGTATCTTTCATTCACATAATGAAACCTGTTCTTATAACTCAGTTCTTGATATATTAACCCCACAGTTATCCTCATACATAAATGGGAGATGTGTTGCTTTCGTTGGTTATAATAGGATATAACCATATAAATCCCCTGTGCATGAATGGGAAAATAGAAGCCCTTAGGCTATAGGTATCAAAGGTCTCCCCTATACTTACAATGGCCTAATAAGGTTATTTTGGAGGCATAGGTAATTACTCACAGACTCCCTCTAGCTAGTGATTCATTGTTCGCTACTGAAACATTTCTAAATGAATTATGCTTTAAACAACCAAATCCTTGGCCTTGTCTTTTATGGGGGGCAGGAGGGAGGGGAGAGAACTTGAGGAACACAAAATTCCACCATTTTCAATGTTAAAATGCACTGCTTGCTAGTTAACGGGTCCCTGATACTTCAGCCATTTTAAATGTACAATCGTGCTTCTTGCTGTGTTGATTCCATGAGTGTGTATTTTGAATTTCACATTTTGATGGAAATATTATTGTTGTCATTAATTTGATATTTAGAAAAGACTGTGGATACAAGAGCACAGTGCAATGAATATAACAGTTGGAGTTAACTGTCCCTGGGGATAGAATCAATCACTGTTGTAGAAGAGGGTGACATTTAAAAAAGAAACGCAGAAGAAAATGTCATGCTTAAAAAATTAGATTTAAACGCACTAGCTCCTGATTGATTTTTATTGCACTCAGATGGATACACTGATTGATTATCAGCCTTACAAATGTTTAGTACCTTTCTCACTTCTCTAATAATCAGAATAATCTAATTTTCAATGTCATTTAAGTTACCGGTTTCAAGGTTAAAATAGATCATATTTCTAATAAAACATAGCAATTAGGCAATGAATAGTACAAAGCTGTAAGGCAGAGTTCAGATTCACCTTTGTTTAAAAAAAACAAACAAACCCAAAAAAATACCACCAGTAACCAGAAGAGCCAGCGTACATGAAGGCAGCCGGCAGGACCGTGTGCTCTCGATTTGAGGTGTTTCCTCCTGCAGTTGAACTGAGGCTCCTGGAGCGTTGGTCGGGGCGCGTTTGCCATAGCTGAATGTGATTTCTCAATAGGAACCCAGGGGCGGGCTTGAATTCTGTAATGTATGTGCTCACTCTGTGCCTGGGGAAAAATGATAGCCTGCCAGGTGCTTATGAAATGTCTTCCATGATTGTTTCTCTGGGCTCCCTGTTAATTTTGATACGTGTCTGTGGAGAGATACTATCGTCCTTAATTCGAGATGTTTTCTTGTGACAATTGTACCTGACAGCTGACATGGTTGATTTCTCTGAATCAGCTACAAAATATGCAGTTTTCAATGTGTTTCGCTTTTGTACTCGAAGCCCCTTACATGACTGTGTACTTGTTATTGGCTTTGTCCATTAGAAACAAGAGGTTTGTACTTGAAACGTGCTTTGACTCCAATCACTCTCCATATGTTGAAGCTCAGTTTTGGCATGGGAATTTGTTTTCAGATAGTTTCCTGTCCTTTTTTAAAGACAGCAATTTTGCCTAGAAGAAAACATTATTTCATCTGGAAATCATGACCCAGGAAAGCCAATCTATTTATAACTACCTGATGTTCTTGCCTATTTTAATGCTGTGTTTGGCTTGTGATTGTGCTGTAGTTAAAACCTGAACAGGAGCCCTACCATTCTGAATTGGTGCCATGTCAGTTTGTCAGGCGTGATTGTCTTGCTTTCAAGATGGTTATTTTGTTCCTTTTCTTACGTTGGAGCCGGGAAAATCAACCTCCTCCAGGTCCCTCATCTCTGTGCCCACTTCCACCAGTTCCCGAGCTTGGGAGCCATCTGTGATGTGCAGCTGAGTACTGGCTTTGTCCATGGGGTGGGAGAGCCTGGGGCGTTGGCAGCAGCAGTGTCTGGGGTGCTAAATCTCCCTTGGTTCCAGATTTTCCAAGGTGTCTGTTGTGAGAGACGTCCCTACGAACTGCCATTCGTTACCGTGAGCTCAGTTTATTGAAGGGTGATGGGGAAAAGGGTGACACTTGGTATGTGTGGGGCATTTATATGGGCCAAACTTGATGATGGCAATACGTAAATGTTTTGCATCTTTGACTGAAATTGTCCACAGCTGCTAACTTTTTATAAAACTATACATTTTTAGCAGCTGCTGCTGGAATTGGAGAAGTCTGAGTGTAAAGGAGACTTTTGTCGGTGTAAAGACTTGGGGGTTACCACCCTAGCAAACAGCTTGGTGCTTCTGGAAGCCCTGGGTGCAGTGCTGGGCATATTTGCCTGCCCTGTGGGTCAGCCCAGGCTGCCTGGCCTTCAGCAAGGGACCAGTGGCTTCCCTGGGAATGGGAGAACGCCTCTGCCCAGAGGGGAGGGTTGGCAGGTCTGCAGCTGTTCTTTTTCTCTTATCATCACTGTTTGCAGACAAAAGGAGTCTTTTTTGAAAACCTACCCTGCGCCAAGCACTGTGCAATCACTGACTTGCTCTAGGTGCTTTACAGTGCTTTTGAGATTTGTTAGCTTAATGAGTAACTTCCAAAATATTTAATGACAAGAGAAGTATGGTTTTACAGGAATGCAATCTAACTGGAAACACTAGTAGTTGTTGCTACAGGAACAAAACCAGTAAACTAGTACATGGAGCTCTTCAAAGGACACGGGGATCTCCGAGAGGCAAAACTGCAATAATAGCATTTCAAGTCATGAATTTATAGATGATTAATCATTATAAAATATGAAAAGTGCTGTCTAACTATCTTCTGGGCATCTGGGGAAGCAAAGGTTATGCAAGTAACTGGAAATACTGTGTTGCGAGCATCTCCGCTGGACAGGTTTATGCCACATTTGACAAAGGGGAGTACAAACACTTGCTATTCTATAATTTTACCTGATGAGCTAGAAACTGCCTAAATCTCTTAGGCTGGATCCCAGACTCTTCTTAGGCCAAGCGGTGACTAAGTTTGGTGGACCTGAGGGGTTTGCGTTTAAGACTGGACGATTCTCAGCATTACGACATGCTTGAAATGATCCCGCTCAAGCAGGAGAATTGCTGCGTGGTTGCTAAAGGAGAGCACTGGGGTCCTCTGAGAGAAGCTGTTTGTGTCTTTTCTATACTTAGTTTCATCTACAGCAGGCCCTGCTTTTCTCGAAAAACACATCCTTTCCTCCTGCAGCTTTCGTGCCCTACCCATCGCATCAAGCAGAAGAGGGAAAACGTGTCTGAGGCTGAGGAAAGCAGTGTCAAACCTGGGGTGAGGAGAACAGGCTGGATGGGAGAAAAGATGACACTCAGGCCAGGGGGATGGATGTTTGAGGGTAGGGGTTGGTCGTGAAATCTAAGGCAGCAGAAAGTGCCTTCACCAGCTTATGAACCCTGCTGTGGCTGCCTGGAGGTTTCTGGGTGTGTAAATGCAAGTCCTGGCATGTGTGTGGAGGGGACAGGGAAGCTGTCACGGGAAGATGGATCGGAGCAGACGTGCTCAGGCATGGGTGTGCGGCGCTCAGCCATCCGAGCAGCGCCAAGACGTGGCTTCCTCACGTAGCAAGATACACCTTTTTTCGTTCTCTTTCCCCACCACCTTGTTTGTTTTGTTAGTTTTTTAGCTTCCAGTGTTTCTCACAGGACAAGAGAGCTTCCATACTGTCCCCTATTGGAAGCTCTTAGGTAATGCAGCCATGGAGTCAGAATTTACCGCACAAGTAATGAAATTCATAACTTGAGCTTTCTACAGCAGCATTAACTGTGACACAGATTCATCACCAGCGTATCATCATTAAAAGGCAGAGGAATTGCATTGGGGATTGATGTGATCATATGCATGTAAAGATCAAGATACAAAAAGGTGTGATTTATGTAATATAAGCATAAGCTGTAATCCAAAACCCTTCTCACATGCAGTATGACAGTTCCCATTCCCAGAGCAGTGATGGCTTTTAAATTTACTGGGTAAATGTGTGTGCTTACGTGTTTTTATTTAACTCTTTAAACATAGTGTTGTCTTAATCTTGTCTTAATATTTTTCTCTCTCTCTTTTTTTTTTTGTGTATTGAATTATAGTTGTGGTTGAATCTGTTTAATAGTTCAGTGTTATTGAAATCCTTTGTATATTTAGAGGCTGAGTGTTATATGTCAGCACTTTATTGTGTTATCTTACAGGGACTATAGAAACACTGACGTTTCTGATGCAGCCTTAGCAAAGAAAAACATAGGAAATATAAAAAGTATACATAAAGCAAGAAGATAAATGTTACTTAGGTTTTATCACTATTACAAAGGCTATCAGAATGGTAGAAAAAAGGTAACGATAAACAAAAGCAGTTCCTAGTTTTCAGGATATGTTAATTCTCCCCTTCCTACCCTTTAGTGATTTGTGCCCCAAAAAGAAAGAGGACAGAGCAGAGCCAGTCCGGCGATTTGGATTGTCCAGCAGCTGTTTCTCTGGTGGACTTTGGAGGGGAAGAGACTTCAGGTACAGCTGTGCCAGGGTAGCACAGGAGCAGTGACGCGGTTCCTGCTGGAGCTATCTCCTGGTCTCTGGGAGCTCTTGGCAGCTGCTCCAAAGCCTGGCCTAAATAACGTCTTCCATGAGCAGTTCAAAGCTATTGAGATAAGTAGTTACTTAGGCCGCCTGTTTGGCAAATTTGTCGATCAGCTCGTAGAGCTATAAGTAATTGGGGCTTTATTACAAAGGCTTATTGCTCTTTGTGGTGGTGTAGGAGTTTATATAATTTTCTAAGGAGCTCTTTTATCTCCCAGCAGCAGAGATTTACTTCTGAAGTGGCAGTTTGGAGCACTTGAGATGTATGTGTCTGTCCTGGATGTTTTTTCAATGTGAGAGACCACACTTGTGCTCTGCCCTGGGATCCAGCAAACAAACAGGGGTATTGGCTTTAGGGGAATATTTGTAAAAGAAAGGGGGGTCCAGCCTCCCACCCCTAAACCTGACTACACAAGAAGCTACCTTTTTAGTCCATCTTTCTTGACCTCTTTTGAGTCCATGTTACTTCAGACACCTGAATTGATGGTGTTTAAGGTCAGGCTTTAATCCAGTGGGGTGCTCAACGTCCCAGCCTTGATCCAGCAAACCACATAATTGACTTCAGTGTGTGGATCTGTTCACACAGTTAAAGTCAAGTTCATCCTTAAAATACCTACTGGATAGGGGTCAGAGTTCTCTCAGTTGCAAAGTTGCCAACCATATCCTGGGCTGCATCAAAAGAAACATGGCCAGCGGGTCAAGGGAGGTGATTCTGCCCCTCTGCTCTTCACTCCTGGAGTACCACATCCAGCTCTGGAGCCCCCAACATAAGAAGAACATGGACCTGTTGGAATGGGTCCAGAGGAGGGCCATAAAGAAGCCCAGAGGGCTTCACCCCTTGTATGAAGACAAGCTGAGAGAGTTGGGGTTGTTCAGCCTGTAGAAGGCTCTGGAGAGATCTTATAGCAGCGTTCGAGTACTTAAAGTGGGCCTACAGAAAAAAAGGGGAGGGACTGTTTATCATGGACAAAGTAATAGGACAAAGGGTAATGGTTCTAAAATGAAAGAGGATAGATTTGGACTAGATAGGAGGAAGACAGTTTTCAGTATGAGGATGGAAATGTACTGGAAAAGGTTGCCCCAAAAAGTTGTGGATTCCCTATACCTGGAAGTGCTCAAGGCTAGGCTGGATGCAGCTTTGAGTAATGTGATGTAGTGGTAGGTGTCCCTGTCCCTGGCAGGAGGATTGAAATTAGATGGTCTTTAAGGTCCCTTCCAACCCAAACCATTCTATGAGAGTCAGACCTCTCATGAGAAAACTAGAGCTGTTTGTCTCAATGGAGTACGTACCTGATGGCCTTGTAAAGGAGCAACAATCTTTATGTCCCTATCCCTTGTTTTCTGTTACACATACTACATTATTTCTGTAGATGCCCCTGACTCTGCTGCTTTCCCACCCCACCATTTTCCCACATTGCTTTTAATGTTTATTCTCTCAGAGATGACACATCTCAAACTTATGCTGTAGATGAGCCTGTATCAAAACTTCCTCTTTCTCCCGAAATATTTACTGGTTATCTGCTCTTTGTGATCATTTATGGTTGATAAGCATGGAGGAAGCAACCACAGAAGACTTGGTGCCATGGAAAATGAACCTGAGGAATGCATGAGGGAAAAGAGGTGGCTCTGGGAGTCTTACCCATTTTGCTGTGCTTCCCTCCCTACAGCACAGAGAAATGCACTTTCTGGGGCGGGACAGTACAAATGAGAATGGGCAGATCTTTGGCATCTGAAATCTCTGCCCACCCTCAGGTGTCCCCAGCCCACCAGCTACACCTTCAGAGTTCAGGGCCCCGGTTTAAATATCATGAGGTTTTGAACACCACTGAATTTTAGGATTGTTTTTCATTTGTCCAGCATCATTTAGTCTTTGGGGTGTTTAATACTGACACAGAGTCTTTGGGGAGAGGAATTGATTTTGTTTGGCTTTGTTTTAAAGCCTTACACATCTGGTTACGTTTAAGACGTTAGCTTTATCTAACAACAAGCCTCTTGATAAAATTCACAAGTATTGGCAATACTGCGGACATAGACTTATCTCCTGGGCACGTTTTGTAAAATTAAGCTATTTTCATTAAAAGAACAAAGAGTAGCATGGTGATGGAGCAGCTGTCATATTTTATTACAAAACACAAATATGTGGGAAATCAATTACAGCACGAGTGCTGCACAATGCATATTTCCAGTAATCCCGTATGGCCGGGGGAAGGTAGAAGGCTGATGTAAGTGCAGGAGCAGATGGCAAGCAATGTTAGATAGCTTCACTGCCATTTGTACGCTTTCAAGTGTTTGTGCTTCTCCTTTGATCTTCAGATCTCAAGTTTAATGTGTTTCATCTTTCCTTTACTTTTTACAAATTTAACTTTCTCTTTTAATAACTTTTGCATGGTGGAGTACGTATTATTATGGGGTTTGTTACCATCCACACTGAGAAATTTAAAAAGAGAGTCAGTTGCTGGGTTTGTTTAGTGTTGTTTTCATCCAGTAAATAACCCAAAAAATCCAAAAATACCCACCACGTTATTTCGGAGGACTTCCTCATTCACCATGTGTGGCTGTAATGATGCAATGAAAAATTCCCACCTCACAAAGTTACTGAGGCCCTTAGAGTACATGTGAAGCTGCAGTAGACTTTCATGGAAGGTAGATGCTATGGGAGCATGGTGGCACTTTCACAACAAGCACCTGTGGAAGTTTGTTTTCATCATTATCCCATTAAATTGAATTCTTACTGTTGAGTAATTAAGCTGGTGTTAGTGTTCTCTGCACATATTACATTTTTAGCTCCACTTAAATTTATTTATGGTTAAAATAAAAGCATTTTTCAGTGTAATGAAGTAGAGCAGCAAGATCATCATGAGGTGATCTGAATAACCACACGATCTGTGTCTCTGCTTTTTCTATAGCTGTCAGAAATGATAGGAACAAAAAGAAGAAGGAACCTTCAAAGCAGGAGTCCACAGAAAACTATGAAATGACAGCAGAGTTGGATGATCTCACTGAGAAGATCCGAAAAGCTCACCAGGAAACCTTCCCTTCACTCTGCCAGCTGGGAAAATACACTACAGTAAGTACAGTTGGTGACACATGGTTCTGGATATACCTGTACGGTGTGAATTTTGCATTGGAGGCTTCAGACATTTTAGATAGAGGCAGAAGTAGATGCACCTTCTTAACCTTTAAAAAAATGCAGCTATGCATGCAAATACATGCTGAAGAAGAGAAATTGCCCTTAACTGTAAGCATTACTGAGCAGTGTTGCAAGAGACTGAAGGATTAATCCAGCAAAGAGACAAGCTTGGAGTCCACGAGTTAATTACATGCCATCATTCATTAGAAATTTGTTGGCTTCCAAATATGTGATCTCTGCTTGTGTGTCAGCGGATTACAACTTTGCAGGTGGAGAGAGTTCTTAAATGCTGCTGGATTACTGATGACAGTCCCAAAGCTACCAACGTCAAGAAAATATGAAATGTCTGTATAAATTGTTTTCCAAAATCCTCATTGCAGTTTATTCCTCTTCCAGTCTACCAAAATACCACAAAGCAGCAAACATATTTGCTTCTTTTAGAAGTGAAAAGTTGTGTCCCCATCAAGAAGTTCAGTACTGCAGGAATTTCTCAAGAGAATATCTCGGGGAAATTATTTTTTTCTGTACTTATACAAATAAGTTGCTAAATATAGGGAAAGTCTGTGATATTTATTCATTTACTTTGGAGAGAAAATTCAATGTCAAGTTTGCAAATGCAGTAATAATAGAGATGCTTAAAAAGAATTGCTAGGTAGTGCTTAAAGTAGAGAAGTTACTTTGCTGGGCCTGCTGTTAGTTGTAGGAGCACTGGCTATTTCAGAGAGATGTGCAGGTCCTGAAGTAGTTGAGTGCATGCTCTTGCTGTTGAAGCTGGGAGTTCAGGGCCATCATGGCTGGGGCAAGGAGACACCTGCCTCTGCAGTCCTTGTCCTCGATGGTTCCCCAGCTGGAGACCTGCAACCAAGCCCTAGAGGCCAAGTGAAATATCTCTGTCACTGTTTTGAGTAAATGCTCTGCTATTGAAATAAATGTTAAATTTCTTAAGAGTGTGATCTGGTCAGATCCCTGTGTGGCATCAGTAGTCACTGTTCTAGCTAGCAGGGTGCTGCTTCATGCTGTATTCATCTGTTTATAAAGTGCAAGGTTCAAAACTTTCAGGTCTAGGTGTAAAACTTTTTGTTTACGTGCAAGAAAAGCAAGCGTACGTGGTGTGATGTTAAGAAAAAAAGCGTGTTTTTCCTGTTGCTGAAAGTCTTTTCACAAGCATTTTTCACATTTAATCTTGAGACCCGCATAAAACAGTCAGTGCTGGGGAAGGTGCTGGTCCTCTCTCTGCCTCTGTGGCACTATCCCTGCTTGGGTGAAATGCCGTCAAAACAGTCAGTGTAGGCGTTACTGGTGACTACTGCACAGGCAGACCCCAGCGACCAGTGCAGCCTGTGAGGCTGGAAGCTCAAAAGCAGCCAGCAGTGACACAACCCAAGGCAGAGCTGGAGATGGTGGGATCCACAGTGTGTCTTTTCAAGGAAATTCCTGGGCTAATGCCCTCTGCATATGTGGTTGCTCCAAGACATCTTTGTCTTGGAGCTAATAGAATCTCCCAAACAGGCTCTCACGCTTCTGCAAACGTGAGAGTGCTTCTGAATGAGTGTGAAAAATATCTTCCCAGTTCAAAGATGGTGAGTTCATGCCTTGTAGAAGAGGCATGTAGAGATGGTGTGTCTGCAGCTAGGATGTGTAGCCAGGCTGGTTTGTGTGCCAGAGTTTCTTGCTCGTGGACTGCCTTGCAAATGAAATGGGATGGCTATCCCAGAATAATCTGTGGGTGTACCTCCCAGCATGAACGTGTCAGTACCTCCTTGTGTGTTGCCTCTAAACTAGAAGAGAGAGCTGCTGGTGCTGTGGTGGCACTTCATACTGGTATTTGCCAAAGATCCTGGAGGGTTGAAAGATAAGCCTGGGCACCTATACCCTTGCATTATGTATTGGATGCTTAAGTATCGTTAATATTTTATCTCTTTAAATGATACAAGAGGATGAACTCAGAGAGGGCCGTGTTGCATATCACACCCACCACTGATGCCTTCATCCTTGGATTCCTGCTGACCCCCATGGCGAGTTTATATCCCTGTTGGAATTTCAGAGCCCTTACTGAGAGCACCTGGGTCTAGATAATAAGCGGGTGAATCTGGCTTGTCTGTGGGTCCCAAGTAACTGTGACCTGACCTGACCACTCTCTGAGGCTGGATATTGGTCATTTGTATCTCAGGCCAGATTGGACATCTTGAGGAAAGAGATTTCTTGTGTTTATTGTTGGCCTGTTGGAAGTCCACAGCAGATTGCTGCACGTAGCTGAAGCCCCTGCTGTTTTGTCATAGTTTGGTATGATACTAGTTGCAAGAACAGATTTATACTGAAAGAGTTATTTTTGGCTTACCTTGAATCTTTGAGAGCAATGAGTCTTCCTTCAACAGCTGCGTCAAAACTTAATAGCTGCAGTGCTAAATACTAATGTCTTCTTGCTGCATTCTCATAGTCTCTGTGTGAAGTGCAGAAAATTTAAATCTCATCTAGCTAAGGTCTGGTGACCAGTGCAGCTCTTTAGGTAGGAAATCAGTGTTAAGAGCTCATTTTTATGAACTGTCTCTGCCCAGCTGTGGAAAGGGCAGAGTATCACTGGAGTAAGGATGATCTTCATCTCCAGCTGCCCGCCAGCCCAGGGGCTGGAGAGAAGCCTTTCTGCAGTGGTGGAGGATCTGGGAGGTGGAAGGTGTGTGTGCTGGTTGGAGGAGCACAGCTTCAGTGCTTGGACAACACCACCATCAAGTGGCAGGGCTGAGGCAGTAAACTTTCCTTTTGAAACACTAGAGACCAAAAGTCAAAAAAAAAGCAGAACTCAGCCTTTTTTCTAAATGCTGAGTCCAAGGGCAGCTAGAACCCTACACCACACTTGCTTTGTTGACAGTAACAAGCTAGTAAGGGGAGAAGACTGCCACCAGTCCTGCATTTGTGCCACATTCTACTGGCTTGCGGACATGAAGCATGGTGTGCTCACACTGCAGAGCATACAGATTGCTTTTGTAACCTTGTGGTTTTTTATTTGATTCTTTAAGCGAGAGGTGAGAAGCGAGTGTATTGAATCGATGTGGATTCAGTTGAATTTCATGAGCTTTGTGCTTGTGTGCCGATAGAGACAGCAGACAGAAGAAACCATTCTGCAAGCGCGGCCCCTGTGTGCCTTTAGATACGTGATGGTTCAAACTGATTGAAGATATGATTTTGCTTGTTGCTAAAAAGAACGAAGAATCGTAAGTGTAAGAGAGTGGAGTAGAAAAGACCTTGCAGAGATAGAGTCATAAAAAAAAAAATCTGTTCAGACATTTGGCTTGTGTTATCTGGCTCCTCTTGCTCTTGAGCACTGCAGCCTGCTTTTCCCACAGGGAAAGGTTACATGGTGATTTTTTTCCATCCATTGTGTATTTTTACCTGGTAAAAAATGGTTTTGGAGAAGCATTTTCCATTAGTTTTTTTTATATCCATCTGCTCTTTAAAAAGAAAAAGTGTCCCTATCTGTAATAATTACCATACTTTGCATAGTTAATAAAAGTCTACTTAAAATAATGGGGGAAATAGCACTCATATTAAATTCCCTGGGTCATTTGACTCAACAGTTGCATTTGGTGGGCAGTAGCAAGTACAGTTCTGCCGATGATGAGAATCAGCAAGCTGTTTAAACATAATGGATTTCAAAAGTCCATCATAAATAGATCTGTTTTATTACTGTCAGCCAGGTAAGAGAGAGTGCCTTAGTAATTTCTCTGGAGATGTCATACTTTATAGTATAATTGAGTGTAACTATACTGCTTGTCCCTTGGGACTGGTATTATTTGTAAGTCTACAGCTGTGTTACATCCAGTCTCGTGATAAAGGGAGGATAAAACAGAAAACAATTCTGACTCTGCAGACCTTTGCTGTGGGTTTTCCTGGGCTGCTCTTGGCTAGGTGGAAGCCAAGAGGTTTTGCATCTCGGTGGCATTTTGTCCTTTGTAAGCTCTGGGCTTAGAAGTTATATGGCTATTGTTCTGTGCTGTTGCAGAGGAATATACACATACACACACACACACATATTTATATATATATATATATATGCACATCTCCTGATGCTGGGACTGAGCAGAGGCGCGTGCTCTGGTCCTCAGTGAGATCAGGGGAGCTGGAGTGCGTTGCTGCTTTTACTAGAGGCATAGCAAGTGCTCCTGATTAGGGCAGAGTGCCCCTGAGAGCCTTGTTTCATTTGTAAAGTGGATTTTAAAGACAGTGGGGATTCTGCTACTGTGTATGTTTCTGCAAGTACCTTGTCCCGTATCATTAATGTGGAGATAGAGCAGCCTGCAATGAAAAAACAAAAATGATAGAAAAAATGGGATCAATTTATATGGCAAAAATGGCTGTTTAATTGGGTTTCATAGCAAGGTTGGGCTTTTCCACTGATAAAGATGCCACTAGGGTGTATTACAGTATTGTTCCACCATATGTGCACTGGTGCAGAGACCTGAAAAACATGCAAGGCTCTTCCTGGAAAAGACACCTAAAAAACTGCTTTGGTAAAATATTTTAGGAAAAGTCATAGCGTCTGCATCTTTTTCACAGCATGCTTAGAGGAGATCCCCAGGCAAATTTAATCAAAGTTTCTGCTTCTAGCATGCACTTTATTAACCCTGTGTTTTATTGCTCAACCTATACAGTGATATTGAGTCCATTTTGGTTTTACATATTCAGAAACACTCCTAAAAATCCAGCTTTTTTTCCCCTGATGCTTGCGACTGTGTTCATTACCAAATAAAATGTTAAAAGTCTTCCCATTTGTAGCATCTCAGAGATAATGTGTAAACCCCATTAGCTCCAACACTGAGGAATCTGGCACCCGGCGCAATAAAACACCTGGTTATTTTGTATTTTATTAACTGCCCCTTCTCTTCAGTTTGCATAATAGTGAGTTAGATTTACATTTGTTAAGAAGGCCGTGCATTACTCTTAATAGAAGGCACATCAAACTTCCCGTTGCCGGTACTGCAGCATGACAAAGTAACCTCATATGATACTGATGAAGATTTTGTTCACACTTGCTGGTTTCATGCAACATCTTTTTTTCCAGATGGATACCCTATTGTAAAATGATTTCCTGCTTTAGGCTCTGCTTTGTGTAGCTCTCCGCTATGCCATCTTTCTATGAACTGGATAAACTGCCTATTAAATTTAATTACAGCCTGAATGACTGCACATCTTGATCTTATTTTTCCTCCAATGTACTGTATTTCACCAAGGTCCTTGAGGATGAAATAAAATAAATCTGAAGGATGCATACTCCAGTAGCCGAAAGAAATGTTTCAGAGGGCATTACAATGACTGTTAACCCATTAGTTTTGGACCATTTTGAAGGCAATTCTTCAGGTTTAGAATTCTAAAGACATTTTCTCCTATCTTTTCTTCTGTCACTTAAAAAAAAACCCGCAAAACAAAACAGCAGAAGTTCCCAGGATAAAAATTCAAATCAAAATGATGCAGTTAATTTCTTATCCCTTAAAAAGAGACAGCATGGGGAAGAGCACATATGCACCTTCAAACTGTTCAGCATAGTTAGCATTTATTTTTTGCAATAAGGGCCTGATGTAAATATTCCTGTTTCGAATCTCCACCCTGTTGCAAGTGAGGGTGAATGTTGGGCTCACGGGGTCTATGGGGACCCATCAGGACTTGCCCCATCATGACTGATGATGGTCATGGTGCCTGTGAAGGCAACCCTGGGAGCGGGTGACAGAGCATCACAGTCAAGCTCAGCTCACCCAACATCCCTTTGTCGACCTCTTCAGGCCCTGTGAACCGAAGCAAGGCTTCAGAAGTTTCTGAGGAGGTGAATGTCCTCACTATCAGCAGCAATGGTGGCAGAGTCACTAGAGATGTTTCCTCCAAGAAAGTGCGATCTGTGTAAACTGAGTGCTTTTTGATTTATCTGCCATGTCGCTTAGACTTTTAGGTTGAGGCTCCTCTCATTTAACTTTAATTTTAAAGTTAATGTAGCATTTTAACTTCAACTAGCTAAGACTAAGGCAGCTGATCACACCAGCCTCCTCTGCAGCTGGGGAGAAAGCTGCCATCTGAGGGGATGTTCTTACCTGCCCTTGGCACCTAACTGGGGTGCATTCTCCTTTTTTTGGAGATGCCTCTCTCTCTCCTGGTTAGTCAGCAAGCTCAGTTGAGGCATGGAGGAGAGAAACTCTGCTCTTGTTTTTCCGTGGTTGCAGCTCAGCACCTTAGGCAAATTCATTACCAGCCTATTTCTACAAGTAAAATTCCTCATGCAATGAAGGAGATCGCCCAGATGCCAAAGGCCACTGCAATGCACACCAAACGTGGGGGTTCAGGAGATAGTGGAGGGGGACTGTCACACTGGCTGCATCACACACAGCATCAGAAATGCTGGAAGAATGGGAATATGCTGCGTGCTGGGGAAGGAGGGCAGGCGCCTCGGGTGTTTTGGAGCTCTCTTGTTACCTGTTTCTCATCACCCCATTGGGATCCCGGGTGGGTTGGAAACAACTTGATGGGTTCCTGGTGCCTTAGTGCTTTGTTGGGCGAGTGTCAAGTAGATTGCAGTAACTTTTGATTCTTGGCTGACACGTTTAACGCTTTCAAGGGTTAAGTGGTTATTCTGACCGTATGAAAACATCAGTTTAATCACAAGCTTGACACAAATTTGCCACTCATCCTAGCTAATTACAGCCCTTTTGATTAAGATACATGAATATATGGAAACAGTCCCTGAAAGTTGCAGCTGGAACGTCCTTGTAACACCTCAAACAGCAGGGTACATGTTGGATGCACCGTCAAATGAACATACAGCATTCATCAGTGCATACGTTGTGTAGAATCATAGAATCATAGAATCATTTAGGTTGGAAGAGACCCCTGGGATCATCAAGTCCAACCATCAGCCCTACTCTACAAGTTCCCCCCTACACTAGATCTCTCAACACCACATCTAATCTGCTCTTAAACACAGTCAGGGAGGGTGACTCCACCACCTCCCTGGGCAGCTGATTCCACTGACTGACCACTCTCTCCGTGAAAATTTTTTTCCTAATGTCTAGCCTAACCCTACCCTGCTGCAGCTTGCAGCCATTCCCTCTTGTCCTGTCGCTCATTGCCCGTGAGAAGAGACCAGCACCAATATCTCTACAGTGCCCTTTCAAGCAGTTGTAGAGAGTGATGAGGTCTCCCCTCAATAAAAGAGGGGAGAAATTTCTGTAAAGAAATGCTCTTTAATTCATGGGAGACTGTAGCTTGAGCAAGCTGTAAAACTCTTGCAGAGCTACAGAGCAGATAAATTAAGTAGAACTAATTTGCTAAGACCTTAAGTATGTGAAAGTATGATCCAAATATTGGGCTGCTTTTTCCAGATGAGGACCTGGTATTCTTGTTCCACTGTTCATTTATATTTTCTGGGGTACAACTGTAAATTGTCTCTCTCACTGCACTTATTATATAATGGCAAGGAAGAATAATGATAGTGGCATTTGGAAATGTTTAAGTTCATTTGTATTCCTTGTACAGATGGCCTCTGCAATCGTAAGTAACAGAGAAATATCCAAGGAATTTTCAAGCGATTAATCCAAGTTATAAACCAGCATCATCCCAACAGCAAGCTGCAGAAAATGCCTGGAATGTTAATAGAAAGTACTTCTGGACGGAATACTTGGTTGTTGTTTCTTTCCTTTGAAAAACCATTTACTGAAAGGGACGTTGTTTATTTATGGTGCCTTCTGTCTGTCTTTCCAGAACTCCAGCGCAGATCACCGGGTTCGACTGGACCTCGGGCTTTGGGACAAATTCAGTGAACTTGCAACAAAGTGCATTATTAAAATAGTGGAATTTGCAAAGCGATTGCCAGGCTTTACAAGTTTGACCATTGCAGACCAGATAACTCTACTTAAAGCAGCCTGCCTGGATATACTGGTATGTATTTTTATTTAACATCATTGTTGTGGTACTAATGTATTTTCTGTTGCTCTTTTGACTGTAATTGGCAGGGAGAGGGGGGTCAGATACTGTCCTGGCTTTATGGTTGCAAAAATTGAACTTGGTGGGTAGTCTGGTACGGTCACAAGCAGAGTCCAGTGCGTCCATAGATGTGTTATATGGGATGAGCACACTTTCCAAAATAAGTCCTTACAGTTTGTGGATTGCAGTATAAGTGCAAGAAGGATTTTAGATAAATGTCATTTAATTTTAAATAGACAAAGATACAACCTGCAGCAAGGAACTGTGCAGATGAGCTTGGAGTTGTTCTCCAGACCTTGCTGCTACGTCAAAGCAAGCTGTCTTCCCTCCCTTTGTCTCTGGTTGTTTCTGTCATGCTGACCTTCAGAGGAACCCTCTGGGATCTCAGTATTTTTTTATCAAGACCTTAGAGGTCTTCAGGCTTTCAGTTGCAAATATGTTTCTTATTCTTGGCCATAGCAATGACTTTCAGTAAAACATTATTTCATTGTGTTTAAAACATATTTTAAATGTTTTCTTCTGAGTACAAACCGTCAGGTCTTCACTGAGCCAAGCACAGCCAAGAAACCCATTGTGGGATGGATGGGTATATGTAGATATATTTTTAGCTCAACACATGGGCTGAAACTAGGGAATTTGAACTTGAAGTAATTAATCTTGGAATTTCTAAAAGTGCATTGCTTCAAACAGGATCATACTGAGGACCACATTAACTGCTGTGACCTTTTCCTCCTGATTTGTCAAAAACTGTTTTGAAGAATCACATCTAGAGGACTTTGATGAAGGAGGAAGAGGGGTAGGAGAAGGGAAGGGATATCTTTCTCCAATGAACAAGAAAAGGGATGGTTGAGGTTGCCCTGTCATGCTCGAGATTCGCTTCTCTGCAGTTGCTCAGTCAGAGCTGACCATCTCATCATTACTGTGTGTGCTCACACCACGGGGCAGGGCTGTTCGTTACCAATTGCATGCCTGTCATCGCCAGCCCTGTCCTGATAAAGCACAGTTATGTTCCCTTTGCCCTGAAAGGCATTCAGTAGTCGATAAACTGTGGCATTGCCTCAAATGTATTCTGCCAGGTGTATGGGATGGGAACTGCTTTGTGCTTTGCTGCTGTAACAAATGGTTAATACAGAAACTCCCCAAAAAGGAGTAGTCAGGGGAGGAGTCAGGATTTAGCAAGAATCTGTGCATCCAAACCCTTTACCCTTAAACCTTCAGCCCTTAAGCTGCCAACCCCTACTTGTTGCTGCCATGCCATGGCTCCTTAACTGCTGGAAAAAGACATACCCGAATTCTGTAATTCCTCAGGATTCTGCGAGCTCCTGGCACTTTTTGTTGGGGTGGGTGGTGGGAGCGGGCCCTGGGAGCCTGCACAGCCCCTGTGGCACAGCGTCCCCCCGGCAGCCCGGCTCGCCACTTGGGTCAGCAACACCGGCTGGATAATATCAAGTATTTAGGGGTAGCCTTTCTGCTAGTGGTTTTTGTCTGAAGTACCTAGATAAAGGCACTTCACATCCTTTGATCAAAGTGACTAAATAAAAACCTAGTTGCCAGATTAGAAAAAGAATAATGAAGCAGGTGGTAAATGGTGACTTTGTTTCAACTAATTAATGGATAGAAAGGGTTGATTCATTAATACAGTTCACCACTGTTACTTTGTGGCCATGTGGCAACCTTCAAGCTCCAGCTATAAACTTTAGTGAGACCCGATCACCTGCTCATTCTGGTTTTTCATGGAGCAGGAGAAGGGGCTGTGTCTGAACCAGCAGGGCGCAGTGAGTGCCACAGACACCCATGGCAGGGGGGAGCTGAGGCTTCTTCAACATTGGGAGCAGATAAGACACATTTGCCATGAAGAGTTCTGGCTTCCCTGCGCGACATTTACACCAGGTTTATGTGGCTGTTTTACTTGGTGCCTAAAAAGAAACCCCAAGCGCAGTAGCACATAGTGAAATGCCCATATCCATCAAACCCACATCATCCCCACACCCTCAGATCTGCGGTGCAGCTCGGTGTCTATGTAAGCTAAACTTCAGCACTTGGAGCAGTGTTTTAATAGTGCATATTCCCTGCTCCCAGTGAGCCAGGTCTCCTAATTATGAGGAGTGTTTTGAACAATTTATTTCATGCCTTGAGACACGGGCTGAGCGGGGTTTCCCCTCCTTCTCCTGGTGCCTGCCCATGGTCTGCTGTTTGAGTGCTGCCAAGTGTGCGAACGAGCCTGGTCCCTCTGCATTCCCCCTCCTGCTGCCCTGTGGTTTCCTGGATATGTCCCCAGGGACATGGCACGCAAGGGAGGGACAACGTGGGGCTCTCAGCCTTGGCCAGGTGGGGTGGCCTGGCTCCCCTCACCAGCAGAACCCCAGTTCACTGCCCGCCCGCCCAGCAGCACCGTCTCTGGGCTGTGGGGAGTCTTATAGAGCCCGCTGAGGGCTCTGCTCAGTTCGATGCTTATCCCTCCCAACAGGCTGATGAAGGAAATGGTGCCAGGAGCTCAGTAAACTTTGCTGGGTATGGGCCAAAGAATTGTTTTATATACAAACAAGCAAAATCTCTGGAAGGGAAATAACATCAAGCCTCTCAAGGCAGCTGAAGGCGCCGATTGGGGATGGTGGAATTTGTATCTGCTCTGGTCCCAAAAGTTTCAGGCATAAATACTACTAAAATTAATTTAGTAACCCTCATAAAAAACGAGTGCTTCTGTCTGCTGGTTGGTTGGCCCAGCCACGGTCAAGCATCCCTAGCTCTGGCAAAATGAATGTGGAAAGAGCCTGGAGTCCAGCCTGTCTTAAATCCAATGGATCAAAACCTCAGAAGTCCTTGAGCCCTATTCTTTCATAATGTCATTTTTGCTTTCTGTTGTAAACCCCTGTGTGTTAATGGTAGGAAGGCATTTGTGTGTGTGGAACAACCTGTGCTGGTGGGGTATGGCAGCACCATGGAGGTCTGTTCATTGTGTCAGAGTCACCTGCTTGGGTTTCACCTTGCAGAAATCATCCCAGCTGACTAAGGCAGCCAGAGTCTAATGACGGAATTTCTGAGAAAAAGTTTGCTTTAACTAATCTTGTTTAAAATGAGTAGCAATTTTATGGTAGCAACGATTCTGTAAATGCAACTTTCTGGTTTTCTGTGGCCTGTGAGATTTTTGCTTTGCACTTTTTAGCTGGTTCATAGGAACCCCAGATGCTTTAAGATATAAGTATTTTTTAAAACAAAGGGTCCTTTAATCATGGACAAGAACCTTATTTATGGCTGCAAGTGGCATTTAAGAGCAGAGTGACAACTAAAATACTTGGCTTGGTTACAAAAATCTAAACAACATTTTGGACATTAGGAGGATGTCTTCTAGACAGAGGTTCAGTTTAAACCGGAGAAAGATACTGTGATTTCTTATTTTGAAGTGCTGACATTTCCCATATGTTCTTCAGTGAATATGAGCTTGAAATCAGCTTCACTTTGACACTGGAAGATTGCCCAAGAAAGGGTTAGCAGCGAATCAGCAATATCCACGGCATTTGGCAGATCTTGATGAAGGATACAAATTAAAAACAAAAAAGAACCAACAAAACCAAAAAAACCCAACATTTCAAACGATCTGCCTCAGAGTTTAGTAACAGCATGTAGTGGGATAATGTCGAAGGAATGCAGGAGAAACCTGAGACCTGGTTCCTGCAGTCACCTTGGTGCAGTCATTGCAGAAACACATGGTTGAGCTTCAGCTGTGCCAGTGCCCAGCAGAGCCTCCGCAGGCTCCTCCAGCTGACGGCTGGGGCAGCGCTTCAGTGTGAAAGCCTGAAGTCTGCCTTTTGCATAAAGCTGCTCTACTTGCTGCCTAAGCCTGGAAGCAGCTGAACTCCATGGGGAAAGTTATTTTAAATTGAAATGTCTTTCTGCACGTGCCCATGGGGGCTGTAGGTTGAGTAACCCAACCCCAAATTCATTCCCGATGAGGCTCCAACCTGGAATTCTTCCTCGGCATTAGCCCTGGGCACTGGGATCTGGTAGGTTTTTGCTGAGCACCCCCAGCCTGCACCCCCAAAGGGACTTGTGGTACTCTGGGGTGAGCGTGAAGAACTCTGCAGGAAGGAAACCAGCAGCCTGTTGTATGGAGGGAGACACACGTTGAGCCCCTGGGTTTTTTGGGATGATCGCTCCAGGGCACCCCAGTCCCTCTAGGCTTGGGAGCCTCTGGGCAGTGTGGCTCTGGCAGCTGGTATCCAGACTTGCTCTTGGAGGGAGGACATGGAGGAGCCGTGTCTGCCACCTCTGCTTGGGCAGCTGCCAGGGAGGCTGCAGGCAGCCTTTGGGAAACACCACAGCATTGCCCAATTTAGCTCCAAGTCCTGCTCCACTAATTTGCTGAGGGTGTGGAGGAAGGAACTCTGGTTGCTAAGGCTTACCAATTAAAATAGCACCAGAATAAAAGGGGCTGCCTTTCTCCCCAGCTGAGCTAAGGGAAAATCAGTACCACTTAAGAAATACAGAGCCTGGTTCCTCCAAAAGGTGGAACTTTAGGTGGAATCAGGCAGCTACAGTAGGAAGAGCTGCACTCCAGTTTCTCGTGCATACCACTGGAGAAGTAAACCAAGTAACTCTTGGGCTTCTCAATAAATATGCCAAGTTTTCAAACCTTGCTTTTCTTGAAAACAACAAGCTCTGCATATTTCTTCTTCTTCCTGTACAATGCTTTTAAAGATTTAAAAGGATAACCAACAGCGAACTTGAGAAGAGAGAATTGCCGGTGGTTACTGGCAGCGCAGAATATGGTAAACATGCTGTCTCTTATTGACAGGGTGCCATGCTTTGTAATGTTAATTTCTGCTAATAATCCTGAAATACACTTTGGCTGTTACACAAAACCTTTGGAGTTACCAGCAGCCTTTTAAGATCACTTCTATTAGTGGGGAATTTGTAGACAGTGAAGAATTTGAGTGCCGTGCATTTGTATTTGTGCCTCTCTTGGTCATTGATTCAAGTAATTTCAAGAGCTTATTCTAAATTCAGGGGCAGAGGACTGATGTGAAACATGCCTGTCCAACCACAGAGACTCTCCGTGCTTCAATGTATACACACAATGTGAGATAAGGTTATTGCTGATATAGAAAATAATTGAAGAGCCTTCTGCAGAAATGCACCCTATTTAAGGCTCTTACCAAGGAATTTAAGAAGAGAAATAAAAGCTTCCCTGTAGGTCTTTACATGCCATGTTCTCCTCGTTCTCCTCCCTGCTTATTTGGAGCAGTGTTGCCAGGCACAGATGAAAGTGGGAGAACCAAGCCCAGACTGGTCAGCTGCCAGGGCCTCTGACTCAGAGCTCCGGCAGCTATAGGAGTAATTAACATTCTCCCCGTGCACACTTACGGTCGGGGAAATCTTTTGTGTTGAATCTTTAAAACAAGTGGGATGGCTGTATGGAAAATAAATACAGTCAGGCCCTGAAAAAATACAACTGTAGTCTTTGCTTGGCTAATCAGCTCGACTTGTGTAAGGTTTTAGTTTAAGGATAAGCCTTCTCTCACCTCTGATTATTTTAAACATCAAGCATTGGCGCATATATATATCTATCTATAACAGAAATATCTCAAGATGATGGACATCTCTTTTATTTGATCCTTAAGGTAGTGGTCATTAATAGCAGCTGTACAAACAAGCCTGTTCCTGTACAGAGTCTTTCATGAGACACATCCCGGGTTGGCTCCGAGAGGCAAAAGCGTTTCCGTACTCACTCCCTCTGGCCGTGCTGCCCCCTCTGCTGTGACAGCCCTCCTGACACAGTGGCTGCCCCACAGGCGTCTTCTAACAAAATGCAGAGCATCCTCAGTGCTTTATTCACCTGGGTTGCATTCCTCCATGTCCAGTTCGAGGTGTGACTCCCCATCCTCTCCTCCAACGCGCTTTCAGCTGGGGTCAGTGCTGGGTGGCTGTCGCCGTATGAGCAGACTTGCCAAGACCACCAGTGCCTGGGCTTGCAGGGGAGTGAGTGACACCGACAGCAGTGGGAAGATAGGCTGTGCACTGGGTGGACAGGGGCTGTGTGCCCCTTCCAGTGCTGCCCATGGCTCAGGGCAGGGGAGACCCAGAGCCTTAGGGAAGGCTCTCAGCAGGCTGGTGAGGAGATACGGTTTTACAGCACATGGAAACAACAACAACAACCATGAAGGAAGAAAAGCTGGGCCAACTCCTCAGACTGCTGGCAGCCCGACGCTGCCCTGTAGAGCTTCCAAGGCTGATAATCTGCTCGGGTGTGAGCTCCCCAGCTGGCAGGACGAGCAGCGCTCGGCGGAGACTGAGGAGCTGGAGGGCTTCACACTGCTCTCCAGGGAGCCCTCCCGCAGGGGCTCTGCTCACAGCATGGCATTTCCCTACCCGCTCTCGCAGAAGAAAGGAGGGGTCCTCGAAGCACGAGTTCTGTTCTGCCTCTTTCAGCAGCTCAACCATGTCCATCCTCGCTCACACAGGGTGCCATGGAGACCCTTTGTCCCTTACCAAAGACACAACCCAGAGAAGCGCTGTGGGGCGAAATTGATCCCCAAATCAATGGGATGTGTGTGTGTTTGTGTGTTCAAAGAGGTGAGAGATTTTTATGGTCTTGCTGGGTCAGAAGAGCAGTGCAATAGTGTTTGACGGCCAGGTGTGCAGAGCATGCTAATTAAAGAGCAGTTTATGTGACAATTGTAGTGATGGTGACCTAAGTGGTGAGAATTGCATAGAAGTTTTGATTATTTCATACCTAGGGGGGACGCTTCTGTTCTTAAATTTCTCTGATAAAAAAACCCACCTATAGCTGATTGCGTATATTTATGTTGTACCAGAGAATTTTTGTGCTTCTAAAATGGAACAAACAGGAGTTTGATTTTGGACTGTTTTGGCATGAGGGTGCACTGCAGTTACGTGTGTCATTGGGCCGAACTGAGAAAATGCCACAAAACTCTCATGGAGTGAATTCTTCACATTTCTTTGTGCTTGTGTCTCTGTGTGTGTGTGTGTGTGTGTGTGTGTCTCTGTGTCTGTGTGTCTGTGTGTCTGTGTGTGTGTCCTCCCACAGATCCTTAGAATTTGCACAAGATACACACCAGAACAAGACACCATGACCTTTTCAGACGGCCTTACCCTAAACCGAACTCAGATGCACAACGCCGGATTTGGCCCCCTGACGGATCTCGTCTTCACGTTTGCCAACCAGCTCCTGCCTTTGGAAATGGATGACACTGAAACAGGTCTCCTTAGTGCCATCTGCTTAATCTGTGGAGGTATCGTACCGCACAAACACGCACGCGTTTGGGAAGGACAGACACCATGAGATCTTCATTTATGTTTCACTTGTGTTGCTGTCCTGTACTAACTCTTACGTATAGAACAGCTATATGTAATATTAGTTTACATGTTATATACACCACCTCACACTAAGGTTTGTTTTCCGCTGGTGATAGTTATTGGTACTATTAATGACATGTTTTTAAATGCATCGAATCATTTTGTCAAGTAAGTAACCCTATTATTTGCCTGACAAAAATAGGGTCATAGGGTCATAGAATGGTTAGAGTTGGAAGGGACCTTGAAGATCATCAAGTTCCAACCCCCTCCCACCAGACCAGGTTGCTCCAAGCCCCATCCAGCCCAGCCTTGAACCCCTCCAGGGACGGGGTCACTGCCAGGGCTCTGTCCTGCTGCAGTGTTTCAGAAGCGATGTATGGGCACCGCTATGACTGGCCTGTGTTAGGGCAGGATGGAGGCCCAATGCACGGCTCTCAGAAATGTAACCGTGGGCCTATGCAGATAGTTTGGGTCACACAGAAGCCATTGCTGACAACTTTATTTGGAAAAAAAAAATAGATTATACTTCAAAATTATCACAGTGGCACTGATGGCATGATTTGCAGGGGTGGACTACAACTTAGAAGGGACATTGTCAAGCGAAAACAGGTAAAAATCATGGTTTTAAAATACAAAAAGCAAAGTCTCAAATAATTTCCAAATTCCTCTGTAAATTTCTGTTATTTTAATCACCTAAGCGCTCCCCCCTACAAAGTCTGGACTAGCAATAGAAAGCCACCTTTTTTGGGTCATTTTGTTGAAGTACAAACCAGGGGGCTACTAGAGAATATTTAAAAAAAACCAAGTCAGGCTTTGTTGACAGCAGCCCTTTAGTACAAAATCATTCCGATTTTGTGTGTCTCTAACCATAACCCATCAACAGCATTGATGGGTTCAGAGATGTCATTAAGAGATGGAGCCTCCTGGTTTATGGGTGGTGGTTGTTGTCACTCAAGCTAGCACTGCCATCTGCTGATACGAGGTGGGAACTCACTTTGTTTTAGTATTGATACAAAAAGCACAAGCTGTGTGTTATCTCTTTGGATACTTCGGTAGATCATCAGTGACACACACAAAATTAGCTGTGAAATACTGTTTGCAGCAACGTGTTTTTCCCTGTCTTCCCCTTGGAGAGGGAGGTGCAAGAGCAAACTGATAATTCTGGAGCATTCAAATGACAAACGTTTCCAGTCACCAAGGAAAAAATGAATCTGAGTTTCAGAAAGCCATGGTTTATTCTCTTCCTGTGGAATACTCAGTATAGAGCGTAGGTCATATACTCAGTATAGAGTGTAGGTCATAAGTGGAAAGAAAGATGAAATTCATGAAGTTCTAATCAGGGACATGGAAGAACTTCTGTGATTTGGAGTTTGTAAAAAAAAAAAAAAATATTAAAAATCATAGGAGTGATATGCTACTTTCCTACAGATCGCCAGGACCTTGAAGAACCAATGAAAGTGGATAAGCTTCAGGAACCATTGCTTGAAGCGCTGAAGATTTATATCCGAAAGAGACGACCCAACAAGCCTCATATGTTCCCAAAGATCTTAATGAAAATCACAGATCTTCGTAGCATCAGTGCAAAAGGTACAGTGTCTCCCCATATCTGAGCCATAGGGTCAGTGTTATCTTTCAGAGGAAACTGGCCTAGAGACCCAAGTGTTATTTTTTTAATATATCTAAGAATGGCCCTAGTGACCTCTCTCTCCCCTTCCTAAAGAGGGGGGTCTAACGCCCACGTTTAAATTGGTTCCGCTTTAAACATACGCAGTGCTACATTCTTCATGAAAACAATGTCTAAGTAGGTTAACAAGCCATTAGCACCAACTCTTCGTTAGTCGTTTTATGTCAAGATAAACCCTCCAATTAAACCTTCGTTAATCTTTGCAATGGGCAACTTGTACTTTGTATCACTAATGGCTTTCAAAAAAAACAGTTTATGGGCAGCAGCAGACATTTGTGCCTCCAAAATTCCCCTGAACTGGGTGATTCTGACATGGGTGATTTAGAACTGATCTGCTGCAGGATTTGGGGGATTGAGCAGCTCTAATCCAAACCACCCCTGCTCGTGCAGCGTCAGTTTTGGTTGAACGTTCTGTGTAGTCTTGTATGTGACTGATCAGGTGAAACATACACAGTCATCACATACGTTCTCTACAGCAAGGCCATAGCTGAACGCTTGCACTTCATCAGGGGGGTTCCCAGCTCCCTGCTTTGTCCCTCAACATGGGCAGCCTGAGAGGGGAGGCCAGGCAGCAATTCTGGAGGTGGCAGCGGAACTTTGGGGCTGTGTCAGCTCGTAGCAGCCGCTGTGCACTCCTGTTCTGCCCCATGCTGTGGCTTGGAAGGTGACTGTGATCCTCTTGTTTGTGTACCCCTGCATCTCCCCAGGACCCAATTTCAGATATGCCCAGCTGTTTCATGTAACACCTCCAGGTGCCAGGGGGAACGTCTGGGAGAGGGACCAGCCTGAAAACAAGAGAGTTTAAAGTGCAATACTTTGTTCAGTGGTTGATGCAGTTCTACTGCCTTACTGTGCTGACTCAGCTACAGAGTCACTGCTCCCTAGCTAAGCAAGCACATGAGCTTGTACAGGTACCCATGTACCTATAGAGTGGGGGGGTTTATGCTTTTGAAAAAAATTACTAATTTCATTTTACATGGTTGTTGAGAAAACTTCAGGGAGGAAAAATATAAGCCGGTTAAATCCGTCAAATAAATACACTTGTTTTACAGTAAAACCTAAACAGCCACACTTAAGGGATAAATACCTAAGTTAAAAGTTTATAAAAAGAAGTGAGGACTTTAATTGGATTGATTAATACCAACAGACTAACTTGGAAGAGAAACAAGCTGGAAGCAAAAGTAAAAAGGAAGCAGGTCCCAGGTTATCTAAAGCTTTGCAGTTTACCCTCTAGTAAAGCAAGCTCCATCCAACTGAATCCCCAAAATAAGCTTCCAGCTATAAAAACATTTAGGGACTATTTGGTTCTACTGTTCATGCTTGTGGGAAAGCTCCTTCAACTTTCCCACTTCTTTGCTCCCCAGCTCCATCTCTTTATGTTGAGTGTACATGGATTCCTCTTGCCATTCTGACATAAGTGTTTAACTTCAATTATATCCTTAGTGTTTTATGGTAAAACTGGATCATACCAAAGGAGCAGTGATGTCCCGGAGGGGTGAGGGAGTCTTGGGCTTCATTTGGAAAGATGTACAGAAGACAGTGACTCTTGGTGATTTGTGACCCCTGAAAGCAGTTCTTTTACAGGATTTGCCTCATCAGTTCAACACAAGTCAGCCAGAGCTTTTGTCATTCTGCAGTCTTTGCAGAACCAGTACAGATTAAAAACTGTCAAGAATATTCCAGTTTATAAAGACATCTATGTGATCATGGTTTATTTTTTCAGTATAACTTAACACCTTTTTAGTTCCTTCTATGAAAAGCAGAGGGTCATCCAATTTACCTCTGCGTAATACCAGCTGCTATGTCATAATCTTCAATTAATTTGTTAAGGAGTCCTCATCTAACTCTTTTTCTTAAGTCGTTCCCTTACATAATTTTGTGTGCAAGAAGTACAGCAGGAGACACCGAAGCCCTTGCAGTAACGTAGGGTGAAATGACTACTGATGGTGCCGACAAACCCGAGTGACACTAATGGAAAGGACTTTTTCTTTTCTTTATAAAAGGTGCAGAACGTGTCATTACATTGAAAATGGAAATTCCTGGATCCATGCCACCTCTTATTCAGGAAATGTTGGAGAACTCTGAAGGACATGAACCACTGACACCAACCTCAAACGGAAATACTGCAGAACACAGTCCCAGTATCTCGCCTCGTTCAGTGGATAATGGCAGTGTCAGTCAATCCCCTATGGTGCAATAAGACATTTTCCAGCTACTTCAGACATTCCTAATACCTTATGTACAGGGATGAAAAGCAAGACAAACATTTTTACTGCTGCTTAGTTTCTGGACTTAATATATATCTATATATGTATATATATAGAGATAAAAACTCAACAAGGACCAAGAAATTTTCATATGTATCGATATATACTCCTTGCTGTTTAAACTCTTAAAACTAGAAAATGCAAACTTTTGAAACTCTAAATCATCCATTTCATGCAAAAAAAAATAGTTAAGCTTCTGTTTTCTCCTCTGAACATTCGCGATTGCATGGTGACAAGACAGATCTCAAACTTTCAATTCTGGTTGCATTCCTGAGATGACTTTGTACATACAAACGTATGGCTGTACTTTCTATACTGGATGTTTGGTGCTTTCCTTTTGTCTCTCATACCTAAACCGATCAAGACACCACCCATATGACATGGACTACTGTACACATCCAGAAAAGGAAGTTCAAAGGACCGTCTGATTTAGTTTAAGATGAAAGCTTGTCTTTGATGCCCTCAATGTGCATCTCCTTCCTTGTAAAAAGTATACAAAAAAAATTCACTGCACTAGCAGAAAAAGACATCTGTATCAGCATTAACTGCCAGATCAGTTACTCAGATGTCATTTGTTCCACTGTTAATGTCACTTTAAAATTTAAAGAAGTGGTTTCTTACCTGGCTGGTGACTTAGTGATGCGCCTAACTCCAACACTGCTGCAGCAATGATAGCCTCCAAGGCAGAAACACTTTTCAGTGTTACCATGTTTTTGTTTACTCCTCCTCAAGCCATTAGGGAAACTTCATGGGGTGATAACCAGCAGAACCATTTACAGCTTCTGAATGGGTGAGTCTGGGGTATTTCCTTAAGGCCGGACTGCGGGGAAGGAGCTGGGTTATCCAGCCTTCCAGGTGCTAAGGAAGGAAGTACAGCCAGGACTTCCAGAAACACAAGGAGAGAATCTGCCTTCTTGGCCTTGTTAAATCACCATGAAGCAGAGTGAAAACTGTGGTAAAATGGTTAACGGATTTAAAGTGTCAGTTTCTTAGGTTTCATTTAAAGCACTAGTGGATTTTTTTTATATATATTCTAGCAAGTCTGTGATGTACTTTCACTGGCTCTGTTTGTACATTGAGATTGTTTAACAATGCTTTCTATGTTCATATACTGTTTACCTTTTTCCATGGAGTCTCCTGGCAAAGAATAAAATATATTTATTTTAAAAAAACCTCCAACTGTGTAGCAGTAGTCTCTAGTCCAAATTTACACATACACACACACACGATAGTTTTCCATTTTTTAATGTTTAAACTTCATTTCAAAAAGCAGGTCTGCTGTTTGCAACCATGACAATTAAAATGTGCTTTAGCACAGCTGTCTAGAACATCTCTACAAGCCAGTCAGACAAATACATGACATTTCAATGAGTAAAAAAGAGCATAAAACTGTAGGTGTAAGAACAAAACGTTAAAATGCCTACACACAATAATAAAAACCATCAATTACATTATCACATAAAATAAGTCAAATGTACAAAAGTTTGCGACAGAAGGGACAAAAGGACAACACAAGATAGTTGTTGGAAAACATTTGTGTGCTCTTTGGGCACTTAATTAAACATATCAAAATCATCATCTTCATCAGACTCTGCAAAATATTTAACTTCTTTTCTAGCCCGTCCCGTCCGTGGCTTTGGGGCAGTTTCGGAGGCAAAGCCTGTCTGAAAGATTTCCACATCGGAATCCTGGTCAAAAGCGGCTTTCTTGGACTTCTTTGGAAAAGAAAAGACAAACCAGTTGTGATGCTGTGTGCCTTTTCCCTCTTAGTATTCACAACTGAAGGAAACTTTCTCTAACATCTAATTTCTAAACACACATAAACCCCCCTTATGATATTGGCAACCTATAATAAGAACGTGTTCCTGTTATGTAAAGTAATCCATTAGGTTCTTTTTACAAGGAGAAAAGAGCAATGATGGAACTGACCTTGCTTGGTGTTGATTTAGGTGTTTTCTTCCCAGGGTTGTATTCACCTTCGTTTTCTGAACTGGATGCTTTCCTTTTCTTTGCCCCTCTACCTTTTCCTAGGTGAGAGAATATGATTTAACTTTGTTTTCTTTTTCTTTTTAAATAAAACTGAAAAAAAAAACAACCCTAGTGAAATTTACTTTAGTATGTCTAGATGATATAAAGTTCAAATTTAATTTACAGCTCAAGTGTCTTCATAACAGCAATAAAATACATTTTTCTCAGTTTTAAATCTTATACTTCTTCCAAAGTTATCATTCACTCTAGGAATTCAAGCTGTTGGTTCAAGACAGGGACAGACTTCAGCAGACCAGTGACTTCTAGATGCCTGAAGTACTACAAGTTCTCAGTCACCTTCTGTACTCATGACCCAGCATTAATTCACCTTTCATAAGTTTGCTGTTAACCTCAACTATCAACTGGGATACAATAGAGTTAGTTTAAGAAGCCAGAAAACGCTACTTACTAGAAGTACTGTCAAATGTTACTGTCCTCTAAAAAGCTCGAGATCAAGCAATGTAAGCAGTAGCCAGTAGAAGTGATGAACAAAAAAAGGGGGG
>VZTM01015629.1:10756-21040 GCA_013400555.1 Jacana jacana | reverse complement strand
GCAGAGGGGTATTGAAAACGTATAGGCTGTGTGCAGGAGAGTGTGGAGAAACCCAATAGCCCAGGCAGCTGCTGCCATGTGGACACAAGCTCTGCTGCCCAGGGAGGTTGTGGAGTCTCCTTCTCTGGAGACGTTCAAAACTCGCTTGAACGCGTTCCTGTGTGATCTGCTCTAGGTGTTCCTGCTCCGGCAGGGGGATTGGACTAGATGATCTTTCAAGGTCCCTTCCAATCCCTGGAATTCTGTGTGATTCTGTGTGTGAAAGTACTCACAGTGACCCCTTAAAAGCAAACCACTTTACCCAAAGCATATAGTATTTTTATATTACCTGAAAATATGGGGTAGTTAATAAAAATATTTAATATGAAATTTTGAGCAACAAACCCACAAAGTAGGCCATATATATGCAAATAAAAAGGCTAGATACTTGTATCCCCACGTATTTTATTGGGAAGAGCTTCTACTGATTGTGTTCTGCCACCTAGTGATCTGAGACAGGAAGAATTCAAGTATCCCTGCGGTGATGTCTGAAATCAAAACAAAGGTGATCAGGAGTAAAAGGGGCAGATACAGAAAGAAGATGTGAACAGTGCTACTGTAAAGCTACAGAGTGGTCAGAAGAAGAAAAGATGAAAGGAGGGAAGCAAGAGGCTTGGGTTTGCAACTTGCAAGTTTTCCTACATGGTTTCAGGTCAGGCCAGATACAGTAATCATTTATTCAAGGTAAATGTATAGCACAGAGAGTACCTCAGCTGGCTTCAGCTGAGCTGTTGGCAATAGTACTATGTAACCGCAAGGACAAATTCCTTCTTTTAAATGCCTGGGCATGACTATTCAATAAACTGTGGGGGCTGGATGTCTTCTCCATGGTATCTGAGAGTTGAAAACAGATAATGGCTTTTTTCAGTGGGTTTTTGGGGAAGAATATGTATGTAACAGAGCAATGGTTTAAGATAAACAGATAAGAGACTTTAAAGCCTTTGCCTGTGTAATAGTTGCTGCAATATGGCCAAATAGACAAGTAGAGTCAAATGAGAGTTTTGTAGGACAAGTTCAGTCAGCAGTGAGGGATACTTGTAAAATTTGGGGTTGTAGAGGTAATAAAGCAGCTGGGATGGTGTGAGGTAACATTTGGTACGGGCACCGATTTTTTGTTTCCCTGCTATTATTTGAGTTCAGATGTTACAGCAGTGCAATAGCAGGTTTTCTCAGTGGGGGGAAACAACATTGGTATGAACTTATCCACAGATTTCTTCCTTTATTTGAACAGGTGCTGTTACTTTGGGAAGTGCTAGATTGGTGGAGCTGTGTCTGTTTTCCTCTGTGTGTAAGAGCCTCTGACAGAAAGTGGGCATGTAATGTACAATTCATCTTTACTTTTCAGTACAGAATCAGTCTGGAGGGAGTTTTTAGGAGTATAATCCCATAACTACTGAAGTTGTGCTCCCCATTTCTGCTGTCTAAGATTTTTTGCTTCAAAAGAACTGCTAACAACACCCCCAGGCTCCTGTTTTATTTTACAGATCGGGAACAGAGACATCACAGAGCAGAAAAACCTTCCCAGGTACATTGTGGGACCTGTGGCAAAATTCACAACTGGACACAAATCCAGGTTTGCTATCTTGCTCACGAGGCATTCTCCCAGACATGAGGCATCAAAATGTTGCCATGAAATTGCTGCTGAAGTAGGAACACTTCACTAACGTGACAAACAAGCAACAAGGTCCAAATATAATATTTCTTATGTATATTTAATCCTAGTATCATAAAAATTATTGCATGTAAAAGCTCGAGATTTCTCTCATTTCATCTAGACAAATGTGGTCCTGAGTTGCCATCTATACTTGCCAACAGGGAACAGGCAGCAGTCTTGTGTGGTGTGCTCCCGTCTTCCCGATATTTCTAGCCACCTGACAGAAAAGGCACCAATCAATACAGCAAAAAAAGTAAATACCTGTTTTCACTACGGCAGTCATAGCAACCTGTGCATTCTGATCAATGTTTTTTAGGGTAGGACACTGGTTGTCATAGCAAGTCCCTATGCTGCACAGTGCCATAGCAACAAAAAAATGCTTTGATTTTTTTTTTTTCTATGTAAACCCATCATGAAGTAGTTCTGAGCTAAAAAGTAAACTGTTTTTCACCAGTCCATTTTTCTGAATATTCCCAGGTTTCAGATTCAGAGCTCCACAGGGCAAAACAGAAGCATGTAATACGATATTGTATTAATTGAAGTACTTCCAATGGTTCCCATGGACTTTAAAACCAGCTTGAAATCAGAATGAAATCCAATGAAACTCATCTGCATCTTAGTTGCACTAGTATAGTGCAAACTATACTATGCAACTCCAGCTTCAGTGAAGATCCCCCAAGTTTAGACTGATGTAAACAAGAGGAGAACTTTATTCAGCCTCTCAAACATGAGAGTTTTGTAACCTGACGCTTGTTTTTATTGATATCCACAGTTTAGGGCGGCAGCAGACCTACTTATTCTGTGGACCTGCTTGCAGGTATAGTGCCACATGGGTGAATTGTGCCCAAAGACTCCAAACTTGGAGCCTCACACTAACTGCCCACCTGTGCTGCTGGATGCCACATAGGGCCCTGTGCTCCCTGTGCCACGTACCTCACAGGGGCAGCGGGTTCCCCTTGTCCTGCACAAATGCACTAGCCACAGATTTGTCTTCTACCATTGCTGGTGGGACCGAGGCTCCCAGCTATACACCACTGCTGAGCAACATGCTCAAGTGACTTTAAAGCTACTTGTATCTAGTTGATATTTGGAGGTCTGTTAGTAATCCGCAGACCCACAGAATTTGGGAACCATGGGTTTATGGCACTGTATAGTGGGAGCCTGACCACTGCATAGCAAAAACTGTTACAGTCTGCAGAAGAAAAGAATTGGTATTCATATTCTAACCCTTTAGCAGCTTGCTTCTCTCTACTCATGTCTTTTATGAGAAAGAGGTGATACCTGAACACCTACTTGGCTCCACCACTTGCTCTATAGGAGTTGCCATTTTGATACAGTCAATTATTTACATGTTCACAAAGGTATATAGGTTGCAAGTGCGATGGTGGTATGTAGCATTGGAAAAAGAGTTTATTTCTAAAAGTGTGCTTGATTTTTCCAACTGCCTTTCAGACAATTAAAATAGAAATATTTCTGTTCCCTACCAGCCCTTGCCTCATTTACATATTTCATTGCTTCTCTAGGTTGGGACCAGAGAGAACTTGTCTCACAGTTTTCTTTGACTGTATATGCTCTGAACATGGTAAGGGCTATATAGTATGTTTACTGGACCTGTTGTACACTGTATTGTGTAAAACATTTCCTGGAATTATTACTGATGATTGCTAGTGAATGCTATAGTACAAAGCTCCACAAGGCTATTAGGTACGTTCTGAGAGTGACAGATTGAGTCATGCTACCCGTGCCTCATTAACTTGTCATCCACTTTCAACCTATTGTGCACTGCCATGCCAGTAACCGCAAAGCAGGTTACACTCTCCCTTTTTTGCAAGACCTTTGAAACAGGGATACCTCCATATAGGCTTCTTCTTGATTTAATCTATTATTCCCAAATTGTTCATGTTGATCTTTGAATCTATACAAGTGTAGGATGCTAGCAAGCATTTGATTAAATCAAATGTATATTCCTGGGTCTGTGTTGCAGGTTTACTGTTGCTGGCAATCTTGTTGTTGGAAATGTGTTCCTGAGTGCTGATAGTTTAGGGTCCAAGTTTACAAGTTAACTATGAGGGGTTAAAATCACAGAATCACAGAATATCAGGGATTGGAAGGGACCTTGAAAGATCATCTAGTCCAATCCCCCTGACGGAGCAGGAACACCTAGATCAGATCACTCAGGAATGCGTTAACTATGAGGGGTCGAAATGCATGGTTCCCTTCTTGTGTGAAGAGACACAGTGACCTCTATACTGAACCCCCTGCACCATCACAAGGACGGGGGGTAAATTGTCACCTGAAGGCATTATGGTACTTGTGAGCAATCCCCTCCTGTTTTCACTGCTTTTTTTTACCACATTTAGGATACAATATGCCATGTATATCATCTTTTGATTGAACCATCAGCAAACCAGGTGGGCAATCTCTTTGACCAGGTGTAGGTAGAGCAATGTCACATATTCTCTAATAAATTTGCCTTCTACAGAATCCTGCTATAGAGGAGTCCTGAAAAAGAAGATGAGCACACTGCAACTCTTCTGTGGGAGGATGGCTGCTGCCTCAAGCTGAGTTACAGGCTTTTTTAGAATTTCATACATGGATGTCTTTTGGAGCTAGGGTAGACCTTTTAACCAGCTTACAATTTCAGGAATGGAAAGAGCAGCCACTTCAAAAGGCTAATATTAAATAGAGCAGTCCAGGGAGCAGTAAGGAGAGTGCCAGTTATGTCTTATAAACAGAGGGTGTGGCATGTGTTCTGCTCTCAGTGAGAGTTAGTGTTTCTGATTAATTTCCCTTGAAATAAAAGTATTCATTTCAGACTCTAACCTTATTTGAAAACTAAACTGTTGTAACCAGGATATTGGCTAAAAAACTGTGGACCATATCCAGCTCATCCTGGATGCAACCTTTAACCATGTAGAAGAGTAAAATATCATTGGTCAACACAGACTCAGCAAGGGGAAATCATGGTTGACCAAACTGAGAGCCTTCTAAGATGGCATGCCTGGCTGGGTGGATGAGGGGAGGGCAGTGGATGTTGTCTACCTTGACTTCAGCAAGGCTTTCGACATTGTCTCTGACAGCATCCTCATAGCTTAAGAAGTGTGGATTAGATGAATGGACAGTAGTGTGGATTGAAAACAGTCTGAAAAAGCCACAGAGGGTTGTGATTAGGGGCACAGAATCTATTTGGAGGTATGTAACAAGTGGTGTTCTCCAGAGGTCAGTATTGGGTCCAGTCTTCTTCAATATTTTCAATGACATGGGTGGAGGGATGGAATGTACCTTCAGCAAGTTTGCTGATGACACAAAACTGGGAGGGGTGGCTGACACACCAGAAGACTGCGCCACATACAGTGAGACCTAGACAGGCTGGAGTGTTGGGCAGAGAGGAACCTCAGGAAATTCAACAAGGGCAAGTGTAGGGTGCTGCAGCTGGGGAGGGACAACTCCCTGCACCAGTACAGGTTGGGGGCTGACCTGCTGGAAAGCACCTCTGTGGACAAAGACCTGGGAGTCCTGGTGGACAACAAGAAGATCATGAACCAGCAATGTGCCCTTGAAGGCACACATGCCAAGAAAGTCAATGGCATCCTGGGATGCACGTGGTGGTACATTCTCACTGTTTTCCCATGTCTTTCTCCCCCAGCTCCTGCTCAGGCTTCCTGCCATCCAACAATTGGGTCATCTTATCGTAGAAAGAGATCATAATCATAATTACTCACCTGAAATACTAAAAGCGGGTAATAGTCTGTGGGTTTTACTGGATTGGGAAGTTTGTTGCAAACATCCCTGACCCGCGCCCCTGGGAGGCAGCAGACTTCCCTGTGAAGTGGGTCAGGGTGGCATATTGTCCCCTCTGCCCCTCTCACTAGGGAGTCACCCACCAAAGGAAGTTAAGAAGGAGTTAAGAAAGCATGGGGGTCCTTTCTGAACCTTGTGACATAATGGGAGGGTCTCCCTGACAGCTTGTCTGACCCTGTCCTCTATGTGGTAAATAATCAAGTGTACCTTGCCATTGAATCTTGTAAAACACTGTCACATTTACTACTAATTTCGTTAAATCAGTGTTTCACCTTAATAAATTTCACTATTTGCCTCTTACAAGTGAAGTTAATCACTCTGCTGGTGACAGTGCATCAAGAAGAATATGGTCAACAGGTGGAAGGAGGTTATCCTGCCACTTTGCTCTGGTGAGGCCCCATCTGGAGTACTGTGTCCAGTTCTGGGCTCCCCACTTCAAGGACAGCATACTTCTAGAGAGGGTTCAGCAGAGGGCTAGCAAGATGATTAGGGGTCTAGAACATCTCTCATTAGGAAAGGCTGAGGGACTTGGGTATTTTAAATCTGGGGAAGAGAAGACTGAGGGGGAATCTGATCAACACCTATAAATACTTAAATGGTGTCAGGAGGATGGCGCCAGTCTTTTTTCAGTGGTGCCCAGTGGCAGGACAAAAGGTAACAGGCACAGAAATTCCATCTAAACATGAGGAGGAGCTTCTTTACTTTGAGGGTTATAGAGCACTGGGACAGGCTGCCCAGAGAGGTGGTGGAGTCTTCTTCTCTGGAGACATTCAAAACCTACGTGGACATGTTCCTGTGCAACCTGCTTTGGGTGGACCTTCTTAGGAGGTTTGGACTAGATGATCTCCAGAGGTCCCTTCCAATCCCGTATCACCCTGTGATTCTGTGTGATTCTTGAAGTGGGGATCCCAGAACTGGACACAGTACTCCAGATACAGCCTCACCAGGGCATAGAGAGGGAGACTGACTTCTCTTGACTTGCTTGCCACAGTCTTCTTCACTCTGTCCTCTCATCTAGATCACTGATGAATATATTGAACAAGACTGGACTCAGCACTGACTCCTGGGGAACACTGCCAGTTACAAGTCTCTGACTGGACTCTGCACCCACTCTGATGTCTAATGGGGCAAGAGAGCAGCAAGGGGGATTTTGCATTTGTCCCATTTTAATTTTTGAGAAATTTCAAGAAAGTCAGAGGAACTGGGCTGGTAAGAGATGGAAAATAAAGGTTTCTGTGAGTGTTCATATGTGCTGCGTAAAAGGAAATATTTTATTACCTTTCCATGAAGGAACATAGCTCTTATTTATGATTTATCCCCCCAGAAAAATTAAGGCTTATTCCAAGTGCAATGCAAAGCAGGTTGAGCCAGCATTTGACAACATCCTTTCCAGGAACTCAGGCTGTAGTTTTGTCCAGGAAAGATCTGTGAATCATTCACACTGGGGGAAGAAATGAGAACAGAAATCAGATATATTCCTTTTCTGTTATGGGAATATATATCTATCTGTACACATATGAATATACACACACGCATATGCACACACACACACGCACACACGCACACATGCTTTCTCCAAAGCAGCTTTGAATGTGTTAACATTTTAATGAGAAAAGAAACAGAGAGAAGACTTCCCAAACACCAGCCATGTGCCATGACCTGATGATCTCCCTTTTCATCAGGTGATGCCTGGTTTTCTATATAAATTCCTCATGCCTCAAGTATATATCTTTCTATTTAATAGAAATAATTGAGGATTTCAAGGTCTTTGCATCTTTGAAGCGTTTGCTCAAAGATGATTCTGGTGAAAACAGAGCAAGTTCTTATCTTTGTAGCAACCTAGTAGAGTTAAAATTACTGTAACAAGGAAAAGTTCAAGTGATGAAGAAATATGAAAGAACGTACTCAATATCACAGATTATTTTTACTGTGCAAGAAAGTTTTTGACAACAAATTTATGTTATTATAAACTCATTTGGAACTTTAGTTTGCAATAACAGAAAATCCTTGCAGTGATATGCAAGTGGTGGTATTCAGGCAGAAGCTGGTAATCTTGATATCAACATGAATAATTTCTATAAATTACATTTTCTGTGAATACTGGAAATCAAAAAATACTACCATAAAAATGAGGCTACCTGACATATTGTATATGCCCATATTCAAAGCTATATTTTTTTGCCAGGACATGGAACAAAGAAATGTATGTGTCAAAAGAGAAATGCAGAAAAAAATATCATCTGAAGTTAGAATTGGAATTTGGATTCCAAACATGAGGAGTTAAACATCATAAGAAATTTGAAGTTCCCACAAGTCTTGATACCAAGAAAAAGTAACAAGAACCTCTCTAAATGTAAACAACCTGTTTTAGTTAAGCAAGGGAGTATGAAGGGTGATGCAGTGAAATCAAAACAAGCCTGAAAAGCTGCATTTGAGGATCTCACAGAGAGAATTCTTGCAGGTTAGATTACAGCATCATCACTGCTACCTTCACATTGTATGTTTTTGTTGTAGACAAATGCTCAGCTTCTTACCATAGTCTAAATACACAGGCCTTTGGTACTTTGAGATAGTGTTTCGTATGTCTGTGTATATTCCCTGTTTAATAGCATTATTTCTTTCCTCTATAGCTTGGATAGAGAATTATCAAGTACAATTTACCTCTGAATATTTTTCTACTTCAAATGTATGTGAAGTTTTCTGTGTAAGCAGCCACAATTACTATTATCTTCAACCAGATAGACAGCAGCAGGAATAGCTCCTGTCTTTTTTCAGCTAGAGTTATCCTCAGATATTATGTTAACAATTAGTTAGGTAGTTCAAATTTGTTTGTTTTGTTGTTAATATTTGAGACAAACCAAATTAGACCACTGAATCTTTATATGACAATCTATCTTTGATCATTTGGGAAGCTCAGGTTTGGACAAATATATTTTGAACTCTCTGTTGGTTCTATTCGTGTTTTGCATGTAACAGAGAAACACTGAAGAAAAGGAAAATAATTCAGCAGCATTAAACTATTAATTTCTTTAAAAGATGCAAGTTCATGGGAAGCAGGTGCCTAAGAAAAGAAGGCATAGAAAAAAAAATAAATTAGGCTTTTAGAGAATATGTGAGTTCCTAAATTATGCTCACTGAAGGATAAACAGTTCCTCAGTACCTGGTAAAGAGCTGTTGGCAGCATTCAACCAGCTCTGTGCTGTTGGCAGGGAACTCTGTGGAGTTGAACACATTTCCTAATAAAATGTGGCATGGAACTTCCAGACCAGGGGGAGACAGCATTCCTGTGAAGTAAGTAACAATTTTCTTAGTGAGTAATGAAAAGGAAGATAAGAGTTGTGGATGTGAGTCTCTGAGTTACGGTCAGATGAAACATTCTGGCTGATACAAAATCACCCTCTCTCTTCTGTAAAAGGTGCAAGATTAAAACCCTTGAACTGCAGGATTTTACAGAACTGAATTAAGGAATGACCAGAAAGCTTTTTTTTTTTTTTAAAATTTATAAATTAAACTTTAGTAGCCTGTTACACTTAAATTGTTTTGATTTTCTACCCCTTTTAATGCTCCATGAAAGGTATGCTAATGGATTGTTACTGCTAAACCAGCGTGTCTTCGTTAACTAAAACTGAGCTATGTTGCATTTATAGCAGTGCAAGTAAATGCAGGATCTTTTCTTTTGTTTTAAAATGAGATAGTTATGGTTTATTTATGCTTTGCTAGAAGTTCTCCAAAATTTTCTCTAAGTTGTAATGTCAACATTCATTGCAGTGATGGTGACACAAAAATATGAAAGTGACAGTTCTTTCTCATACATACTGTTGTGGAAACCAAACACATTTTCAGTATGTTCTTATCTTGACTGTGGGAGTAGAAAATACTTGCCTCTTTTGCCTTCTTCTGGGCGTAAAGAAAGCACTCGCAATGGCACGAGTGGAATGTAATTTTCTTTGCAAAGCAGATTTTATTGTTTTGAAAAGATTCCCCAGTGGCTGCTCACAATTTTATTCTTTAAAGTCAGGATTGTGAACTGACACATTTCAGTAGGACATCCAGGCTCCTCAGTTATATAGAGCAGTGTCATACATTAAAATAATAGAGGTCTGTGAGACTAGTGACATTTCAACTGTACTAGTTCTATAACCTTCAGAAAATAGCATGGCTTATCATTAAAATTTATGCGTTTCCGTTGCTGTAGTGAACACGAAGGCATAGAGAAGCCCTGTTAGAAACAGACATTCTGTTTTAAGCTACATAAAGCACCAAGATCTTTCTTTACTGGAGGAACATGGGTGCTTTAACCTTCATCATGCAATTCTGCATATCGTGCTTAGAAAAGAAAGCTAGGAAAGGGATTGTTAAATACTGGGGGTAAATTTTACCCACTGAATTATATCAGATCAATTGATTCACTTTTGATTTACTGGGCTTAGTGATCATGAATTGTTCAAGTTTTCAATTCTTAGTGAAGTAAGGGGTGGGGTTAGCAAAACGTCCACCTTGGACTTTGGAGGGCAGACTGTAGCCTGTTCAGAAGACAGGTTGAGAGAGTCCCTTGAAAAATAGCCCTGAGGGACAAAAGGGTCCAGAAAAGATGGATGTTCTTCAAGAAGGAAATTTTAAAGGCCCAGGAGCAGGCTGTCCCCATGTGTGGCAAGATTAAAGGGTGGGGAAAACAGTTGGCCTGGATGAACAAGACACTTTTGATGAGACTTAGGAAAAAAAGGGAGGGTTACCACCTTTGGAAGAAGCGACAGGCGACTGAGGAGGAGTACAGAGATCTCATTAGGTTA
>VZTM01015627.1:48667-121041 GCA_013400555.1 Jacana jacana | reverse complement strand
TGACTGTGTTGCTTTTGCCTCTAGCAGTCTTGTTGTATGTAATAATTCTGTAGAGGATCCAGTTGGCTTCAACTGTACTAACTCTGTCATTTGACAAAAATGCGCAGAAATTTGATAAGACATCCTTCAGAAAAAGCTGCCCGTGGTTTTTGATACTAAAATGGAACAGTAAATATATGCCTATAAGGTTGCATATTAGAGTGTTTAAATTCTCATTGGCATAAGCAAGTGTTTTCAGTTCATTTGTTTGCATGTAATGAAGTAGCACATAGTACACATTTTTATTTAAAATATGCAAGGAAAGAATTCTATACCAAGTGGGTTTTCTTCTTTTTTTTTTTACAGCAAGCATGCCATGAAGCTGAGCTGTGTTGCATAGAGGGTTATATGATGTAGCATTTTAGATCTCATTAAGCGTTCTCCAGTGAACAAAAGCACTATGGCATATTAGTGAACAGCTTGTGGTTGCAGCTGACACGTCTCACTGGTATTGGCTAAAACTGGTGAGAAGACTTATTCAGATCAATGCTTCTACAAGAGAGGAAAGCGTTTTCATTTGCTCTATAGTGGATTGTTTGGACTGTCAGACTGATGTTTGTAGGCTTAGAAGAACAGTTCTTTGTGAGGCCGTAACAAAATTTTATTGATGGACTTGAGCAATATTAACACTTAAAAGGTAAGCTAAAATTTAAGGAACAGGTGGAGAGTTTGTTGTTTACTACCATATAGTTGTTACTACAATATAGTAAGAATGTAATTTAATGATTGGTCTAGAAATGTAACTTATCAATAAACTGAAGAGGCAAAGCAGTAAGGATTGGTATACAATGATGCAGCTTAGCAGTATAGTGTGCCATCCACCAACTACCAGCTCCTGACAGAGCCAGCTTCCTTCTCTTGGTTCCTAAACTTGTGTCAGCAGATGGTTACTCGCTTTGTTTTCAAGGGGTAGGTTTGTGTCAGTTGCCTTGACATTTCTATTGTTGTTCTATCATGACTAATTTAAGAACCGATTATATGTGCTGTTGGGGGATATGGTGTAGGGGAGAACTTTGTAGAGTAGGGCTGATGGTTGGACTCGATGGTCTCAAGGGTCTCTTCCAACCTGAATGATTCTATGATTCTATGACTACATCACTGCATTTTTAGCTTAGAGACCGTTCCACCCCAAGCAGCGATGGGAACATCTGGCGGCAGGCAATGAAATGCTGGGTTTTGGAGGTAGGCAGCTGTTAGAGTAACTAAATGAAACGTTTGAGGAAATTGTAAACTGAGGCTGATGCTGTCATGGATTTCCCTTCCAGTGCTTCTGACAAGTCATTTGGTATTGCAGGGAGGGTTGCCCTTTTTTCTTTTGCCTCCTACAAACTTCAGTAGCAGAAGCCTGAATCTTTCTCCTCTTGCTGGAGTTGTGAGTGCCATAGCAGCCTGGAACAGCCTGGCAGTTGAAAGATGGGATGGCATTTTGTAGCTCAGTAGATTTGGGAAAGATGTATTGTTGCTTCTCTGGCGTGAAAGACACAGCCTGTACATTTGTTGAAGGATAAAAATAAAAGTAGTCTTAGTTTTTATTTTTCTGCTTTTTGTAGCATAGTGAGGATTGGAGTCAGGAACACCTCAACAGGTTATTCCCTAGGGCAATTTTCTTGTTATTTATTTATTATTGTTAATAGTTTTTGTGTAAAAAAAATATTACTGTTTATTATTTGACCGTGCTATAAAAGTCAAAAACATAATGACAAAGAATTATGTTTCAAGTTGCTTCTTTTTAGAGCTTTTTTAACATGTGGAGTTAATTCTGTAATCTGTGCTCGAATCATCTTCATTTCACTTCAGTGAATTTTGCTGAAGCGTGTAGTGCATCTTGGCAAAAAATAAGTGGCGAGTTAAGGAAAAACAGAAGTTGTTGATTTTGATGCCTGATTGAAAGTGCGAAAAGTTATCAGTGTTGCTTTCACAGATAAGAATAGGTTTATTCTGTGAGAAAATGTACTTTTTTGCCAGGGTTTAAGAAAAGTGAAAATTGACATCTTGACCAGGAGGGAGACTTTCTGCAAGGTGTCACGCTCTGACACTAAACAATATTATGTGGAGCAATTAGAAAGAGCAGTAGCTGGTAAGCTTGTGTTGGGGAGAACAGAAGGTCAGAACAGGATAGGTAGAAAAGGAATCGAGTTGCTTGAGAGTCAGATGTGAAAGGCAGAATGTGGTAACAAAATGCTAGTTACGAAACTCTTGTGAATGGTTTACTATGGATGGCAAGTGAAGAAGCTGGTATCTGCAACAGTAGGTTGGGATATCCAAAAGGGGGCCAGAAGTCAAGGTAAAAAAAACGTTGGGGTTTTGGTTTTTTTTTACTTCCAAGTATGTATGAAAGACAGGAGGTGTTCTTGTTTTCTTTCTTTATGTATTTATTTGAAGATGTGTTTGTTTACTTATAATGTTAACTTACTGGGCTCACAGGACCTGCAGGATTTCGGTTGAAACACCTGCCTCCTTTTCTTGTGCCTGAGTGTTAAATAGTTGGTGGTAGATGGAACACACACACACACCAAGGTTACAGCAACAGGGCTGGGTACTAGCCAGAAAAAGAAACCGCTCCATTTGCTGTAGCTAGCATTAGAAATTGGTGGTAAAGATAAACAGGAGTTGGGGTAGTTTATCTACACAGAAAGCAAAGTGGTATTAGTGTCACAAATGCTTACATGCCATCAAGCAGAGTAGGACAAATGTGATTCTCATTTCAGGCAAATTATTCAAATAGTCTGCATTTCTCAGCCGGTGATAAAGCAGGACTGCGGGTAAGCATTGCACATGAAGAGAGAAAATCTGGTTTGGAGATGCAGAGGAGGGGGAAAATGCCACGAGCGTTCTGGCTACCGTAGCAAAGCAACTGGTGCCTGAATATGTTCTTCAGCTTATATCCTGGAACAAGATCAAAAAATAGCTCATTAAGCAACATACAGTTAACTGTTGGCATTTGAGCATTTAGCAGCACTGCGTTTGCTGAGCACTGATATACTCTGTTGCGAGTTGACCCTGAAGATAACCTTAAAGTAATTAAACGAGAAAATGTTATGAATTGACCTCATTTGGAAAAACAAATCGTTAAGTGACGTACGGGAAAGTACTCTCCTTTTAATTTTCTAGAAGATGGTTTATTTTACCCAAAGTACTCCCTTGTCCCTGGAGGTTAAGGTTTTGGATTCCAGTAAACCTTTCCTTGTTAGAGTTCCCTCTGCATAGGTGAGGGTCTGTGTGCACCACTCACACATCTTTTCTGTTTAAAAAAGGATGCAGGAGATACAGCAGAGGGAGTTTCTGTCACGTGCTACCTCTCAAAATGAAATGAAAAACTGGAAGATTCATAAAGGCAAGCAACGTTAATGCGTGTTACACGTGGACGTTGAACTCTGTTGTGCTCACATGCTCAAAATCTTTCAGTGTTAAAAGTGAAAGTGTAGGGGAAATAATCGGTCCTGCCATTAATTATACATGCTTCCTTATTGCTTCTTTAAACAGCACTGCAGCAGAATCTTGTCACAGCCTGCATTTTTACAGCCTGCTTATAATTTTCATTATAAAAGGTTCCTTGGTTTAGTTGTTTTCCTTGGTTTAAGATTCGGGGTGGTTTTCCTTCTCTTTTTTCCTGAGAAATGCTAACACCTCATTAGATTGAGCTGGTCATTGAAGTCAGTGTGGACAAAATCCTCTGTCCCCAAAGTGTCTTTTTCCACTGTTTCACAGAATTCCACGGAGGTTTGAGAGAATTAGAAATTCTTAAAAATTGCTGTATCCTAGGGTTGTTTGTGCTCCAGCCTGGCCTCATGTCCAACTAGCAGCGAGCCCTGTCCCCTCCATAAAGGCTACTCGGCACCAGTAAGCACATGGGCTGCTGGCCCCAGTCTCGATGGCCAACCCAAACTGGCCAAAGGGCTATTCCGCACTGTCTGACGTGATGCTCGGTGGTAAAAGCTGGGGGGGAGGGAGGATAAAGTGAGCACATTTGTGGCTATGGCATTTGTCTTCTGCTTCCCAAGCCACCGCCAGGCATGCAGAGGCCCAGCTTTCCAGGAAGCAGCTGCATCAATTCCTTTTTCATTCTGCTTGGGCACGCAGCTTGTGTTTTCCCGATTAAACTGTCGTTGCCTCCACCCACAAGTCTCCTTACCATCCTTGTGACTTCTCAGCATCCCGCAGGAGCAGGGAGCTCCTCAGCTGGATTCCGGGCGTCAGCCCACGGCAGGGAATGAGTCTCTTGCTGCCGTCAGCTGAACAGGTTGCCAAAGCCATAGCAGACTGCCCGCTCTTCAACACTCATGGCTCAAAATTGGTTGCTGTATGGCACAGTTTTTTCTTTTTTTTTTTTTATTGTTAACACAATCTCCGTTAAATTAAACGGGTTTTTGAACTCTATCGAACTCCTGTCATTTTTGTTTCCAGGTTTTCTGTTTAGCCACTAGGAAACGTTGTGCTTATTTCTCTCATGCACATCTAATGAATCCAATTTCTTGTCGTTGTGTAGCATTTAATTATGATTACTTTCTTTTCCCAAGAGATGGTTGCTTCAATTATTGCAAAACCTGTGAGGAATTAAGGTGGTATGGGCAAATAAAACATAATACTTTCTGTGTTGGGAGTATTTTGGTTTTCAGTCTCAATTACTTTCTTTATTTTTGCCTGGTTTAGGCGGTTGCATGAAGGACAGTTAAGATATATCTACAATATATTTACAAATATATAAACATACACTTTGTATCTGTGACTTTATATATGTAACTCTATATATCATCTTTCACATGTTGATGTCAAAAGACTTGTGACTTTCTTAATTCAGACTTTTTAAGAAGCAATATTAATGCATAGTTTAAAGAAAAAGAAGTCTTGGCTTGGTTGACATTTCAGCACAGCAGACAGGCATGAGTATTGCAAGCAGTAATATAGATCAGTAGGAGGAAAAATTTCTATAAAGTTCCTGCTGCAGTTTGCATGAAATCAGGATGTTTTTCTCTCAAAAAAGAAACTTCCTTCAGCTGTAAGAGGTTAAGAGGAATGGATAGTGTTTTTATTTTCATTACAACATGACAAAAATGTAGGCTTCCAGCACTAAATACTATTTTTTTTGGAGGGGGGATGGAAAGAGTGATTACTGCCATGTATTGTCCATTTTATAATAAATTTTAGTAGAGTTACTACGGTAAGAACAGATATTGCAGTCCTGAAACAAAATTCTCCAATTCTCCCTACTTTTCCCCTCACATTGTGCTGTGGGGTTTTGTTGTTGTGTTTTATTTCATTGGTTTTTCTTTTTAAAGACAGGCATTGCGGGAGGGTGGATGTGAGAGTTGTTTTTCCCCAAACTGCAATAGATTTTGGTCTTTGAATCGCTAAGTACTTACATTCAAACAGTGTCCGTGTTAGGCACTGGGGAGCACCAAATGTAAGTTTGCAGCTTAAGCTCAGCTTAGAATTGAGGATTTCATGTGGATCTCTGACGTAAGGCATGGAAGGTTTTGCAATTGCCTGTTGCAAAAATGGCGTAGGCAGAGCTCTTGAGAATGAGGGAAGGGAAATTCTGTAATAGAATTATAACTACCTCCCATAATAATACTTTCTGGTACCTAAAATGCTGTTATCTTCAGTTTTTACACTAGCTGGACTCCAAAATAATGACTCACTAGTAGCTGTAAAGCGTCTTAGGCTTGTTTTGTTTCCCTTCCTCTCCATTTGAAAAGGTATGTGTTTATTGATGGCAAGGGCTGTGCACAGTTAATGACATAGTTTTCAAATTGCCATCCCAGCTTAAAGGCTGCCTTTGCTTCCTCCTTCCTGCACTTACCCATCAACTTTATATGCTCAGAAATGCTTATTCAAGGCTGTAGAGCTAGGTGTGATGCCCCAAGGATGAGTGCTGTGGGAGGAGAGAACATACAGGTAGAGAGTGCTGGGGTACAATCGACTCAGTATGTCATGAAGCCTTTGAGTTGTGGTCTGTGATTTCAGTATACCTGTGAACAGACTCTGTAAAATACTTATTGTCAGACAAGCACTATGGGATGGTAAGAAGAGAGCACTTCAACAGGTTTTTATGCTATACAGTTAATAGATGGAAGTAGGAGAAACCTATTTTACCACAGGGTATGTAGGAAAATTATGATATCTACAAGAAAGTTAGATTGAAAAACTCGGCTCAGTGCTCTCTTTTTTATTTCCTTTTTCCTCTGCTGGCTTGGAATTTGTCAAACTTCTGCTTTATGTTGTGTTCCTGAGCAATGTGAGAAAGAAAATTGGGATATAACCCCACTGTTGATCTGGGATTACAGTAGGGAGGTAGAGTATAGGCTGATGCTGGTCCTGTCTAATTCCTGCAGTTCTGTGGTTTTCTGCTGCAATGAGATGGCAAAGGTGCTTTCTTTAAGGCAAAGTGGAGTCTTCCCTTTGTGCTTGTCTGTTTTGATGAGCTATCTGAATTTTCTGAAGAATGCAATAAATACAGTGTGAAAATACTTATTTATAATCCGAAGCCCTCTTCAGTAAGAGAGAGGCATTTCTCATTTCAGATGGCTCTAAATCTGCTAGTTTAGAGTTGCCCATTACAGAAATTGCATTAGCAGAGCCTGTCAAAAAGCAGGAAAAAACTTTAGTGGAAAATACTGTTTTATTGTAGGGATTACTGCTAGTATTGTAATTAATTAGTTCCTCCACTCTCCCAAAACCACACAGGCCGTTTTAAAATTGCCAATGTTTTGAAACATTTATATAATACCGAAGTTGAAAATTAGTAAAGATCTTGGAAGCTGCCAAAACTGAGTCATCCTTTTCTTCTCTTTTAATTGAACTTCAAAACGTTGGTCAAAGCTGCCATTATGTGAACAGTACTTTTTTTTGTATAAGGACAATTTAAAAATTCTGTACAAAATAAAACACACAGACAGCGATTTTTCCAGTCGTGCAAAGAAGCTGATGTTAGACAGCAAAGTAGGAACTAAGAGGCTTTGTAACCTGTACCCAGAGAGGTACAAGGAGCAAAAAGAAAACAGGAGAGTCAGGTGCCAGAAGTTAAAGCTTTGCTGGCATCCCTCCAAAAACTTCTGCCTGCATCCAGTTGCTGTAATGAATAGCATATGCAGATCCATCGTCTGGGGGATGTTCATTAGCACTTCAGTCCTACCTGAAATTCAACTAGTTGCCAAGTGACTTTTTTTTTTTAACTAATATAGGTATATATTTAACTGGTATTTTTTGCTTAGCCATTGTTCCAGGAGCATGTACAGTTTATGCATATGCATGGTTCGAATATATTATCAACACTGGAAGCCTAGTGAGTTGTCCACCCAGATCTCAAGTCCCGAAAAGTCTGATGATCCAGTTCTTTGGCAGCCTAAGCCAATTTAGCTGCCGGCTTCCTGGGCTTGCCCTGCTGCTTTTCTTGCCCTGCGTTCAAGCTGTGAAGCTTGTCTGACCTTATGCTGAACCTGTTTGGAAGACAAAGCTGGCAGGAAGCTATGCACTTCACCTGAGATGCTTTCTCCATGATTTAGCACACTGAAATAGTTCGAAGGTGCTGCAAAGACACGAGTAGGAACACATGGCCAAGCCTGAGGAGAACCGAATGGGGATGGAACTGCCAGTGCTGAGGTTAGCTCAGGATCCCCAAAAATCAAAGCTAAATGTCATAGGTAAGACAGAACAGGTTAACATCAAGGCGAGCTTAGTGCCCTCAGGTCAGTGATTAAGTCTGTGATTGACTAAATCTGAGGTCCACCAGCGGAAATCTGGATACGTCCTCTTCTGCTGGAGAAAAGCCTGAAAACACTGGTGGTTCCAGAGATGTCCTCTTAACTTCAGAGTAGAATCTGTGGGGAGAAATTGCATAGTTTGATGTTGAGTGTGATTTTCTTTACTTGGATAAACTATCTTTACTGAAGAACAATTCCTACTGTTCTGGAAGTGACTTTCCATGTCTTATGAGCCTGGATATGTTTCCCGTGGATCTTTCTGGTGGTGACTGTCCACTTTAAGAGAATATTTAGGATTTCTTTTTCTGGCATGCTTGAGATTAAAGCCAAACTAAAAATAAAAAATTGATGAGAATGTGTAGCTGCCTACCAAAGAAATCTTTTTTTTCGCATTTACTGAAAGGTGAAGTAATTTTATTTCCCTCTTGCCTTTGAGAGTATACCTGTTGTTGTCAGAAGAACTTATGTGTGAAAAACAGAGTCTGATGTAGGGAAAACTGCACTTAGAGAATAGTGGTTTGGTTTTCAAAATACCATACACAAAGTGTTTGGAAAAGAAAGCTGTATTAACATTTGTAATAGTTTGGCTCAATAGCAAAGTGATTCTGTTTGGGAAGACTGGAAAAATGGAAGTTGAAGCAAGTTTATAACTTCTAGTAGTCAGAGAAAGAGAGAATGATAAATTTTGAACCGTGGAGATCTCTTGTTATTCTAATGTAATTATTGAATGAAAAGGCCTCTGAGTTCTCAGTTGCTGGTATTGCAGGTATGTATAAGTATTCAAGTAAACTCGGTACATTTTTATCCACAGTGTAATTAATTACATTTTAATATTTCATTCCTCTTGTTAAAGTAATGAGTTTGTAAAGCACCGAATTCTTGAACCTGTTACCTAAGCAATTTGCAGGGTTACTAGAAGAGAATGCTTTAAAGTGTGAAATAATTATTTTTCATTCATACAAATATTTCCATTTTAAATTGCAACACCGTAGTCACAGTTAACACTACAGGTGTTAAAAGACACTTGAGGAAATTCGGACTTACACTTCTCTTCTTAACATGACTTACTGCAGGACTTGAACAAGCGTTTGTCCCTGCCTGCTGACATCAGGATACCTGATGGCTATCTTGAGAAGCTGCAGATTAACAGCCCGCCGTTTGATCAGCCAATGAGTCGGCGTTCTCGTCGAGCATCACTCGTAAGTAAAAGGCGTTTCCCTTGCTACACCCACCTTTCGGGTATTAAGATTCCATTTAGTGCCAGTGTCTGTATACCGTAGGCGTAATTCAACTTCATTGACACCCTGGCTTGTGTGCCCTGAACTTCAGTGTCCACCTGTCAAAATCCATTGAAGAATTTTGCCCTTTCTTTCATTTTTCTGCTGCAAACTCGGCCCTGTTATTTCTCAGTGAAGGTCTTGACCCATTGATGTTGGTGGCTAAAGTCAGCTCCCAAAGTGCATATTTAAATCCTTTTGCTTCTCAGAGCAGGGATGATCTGTTTGAGCAAATAGGCCACATAATCTTAGGTCAAGGCTGGGGCTCTTGTGACAGAGTAGGAAGGCCCTGAAGCAGCATAATACGAAGGCACATCCTTCTCACTGTTCTTTTTGTATTTGATAACAAATTTTGTCAAAACTGCTCTTGATAGACTTCTGTTGTGTTATTTTTATAAAAGTAACATAATTTTACAAGCATATGTGGATTCCTGTGAATATAAATTAATAAATTCACATATACCTTTTTAGGTTATTGGGTTATTTTAAGAAGTAAATCTTTTCTTGGAGATGGCAGAATCAGGGTTCCTATACTGCAATTACAGTGTAAATGCTAGAAATCCTGGATGCTAATATAAAATATGCACATCCCTGAAATAGTAAAAAAAATATATATATTTTGTCTTATTTTTACAAAAATCGTTACATTTCAATCATAATTTGACCTGTCAACTTTCTGAATGTTAATTGAGGTGTTAAGAATTGCTAGGCCATTGCTGATTTCCTGAGCAAATTCATTGGCAAGAAATTCTTTGTGGAGAAAAACCTGGATAAGTTTATGAAATCTGAATTATTCCTTGTTTTCTTCTCTTAGTAGCTTATTAACTGAAAAATAAATATTGTAGCGAATTAATTTTATTAACTGTGAAAAATACTTACTCTTTGTAAATAAATAATGTTTAGCAAAGCAATGTTTGAGTTTTATCAAGTTTTTCCCCTGAAACAATACAATTTAGTGGGCTAGACTAAATCAATTATTTGCATATCCTCTTTTACAAAAACAAGATTAAAATAAGAAATAGAGTCAAAGCAAAGGGAGTAATAATAACGTAGCAAGCTTAAATATTTGTGCCAGAATTCTGTAACTCGTTAACCACTTAGTTACTGCTGTAGCTCTGAACTGAGGAATAGAGTTCCTCGAACCTTTGCTTCTCAGATGCTGAGTGTGTCGTGGTTTCAGCCAGGACAGGGTGGAATATTGTATTTTGTAACCAGGGAGATTTTCACATAGGTCTAAATCCCTGTGCTCATTTAACATTGAGCCCTGAGAGCAGTTGAAGTCCTCTCCTCTTTACCTTCTAGAAGACAGAAAAACAGTGCCCTCTAATGAATATGATGTGTGTATGGAATCAGCTTCCTGTCACAAGGTTGTTTTGTTTTGCTTTTTAAAAAATGCTTTCAGGGCTTGAAAGTCCAAAATAAAACCTGCTAGCAGTGCTGGCGTATACAGGCACGCATTTGGCTGCGTTGTCCTTTTGTGATTTCAAACTAACCTTTAAAAAAAAAAAAAAAAAGAAATTCAAGGAGTCATTATTCTGAGATTGTTGTTGAGAGCTTGCTAGCAGACTGTTAATTACAATATATGGATATTGTGCTCTCCTTCAAAGGCATGTCTCTTTTCAAGGCTTAGTCAGAATCAAAGGGAAAACGGCTATAAAAAGTATCAAGTGAGGACTTGTTACACTTTAGGTCTGGTATTTTTCTTTGAAATACAAGGGATAAATTAGCTTGTGTGGTAGTTGTATCTGTGTATACGTGTGCAGTATTGCATGCATAGTAGCATAGGTATAACTCTTATGCTCCAACCATTAGAAGTAAGAGACCGTGAGTACAGCCCATCAGTGTTTCTGTGGAAGTCAAGATAGACAGATGTGTATTGCAGAAAAAAATTACATACTTCAGAGAGTATTTTGAAGGAAAAACTAAATTAATCTTAGTTTGGGGACTGTAAGAATTAGTTTTATTTACGACTAGTAGGCAACCAAAATGTGATTAAAAAATTAAACACATCAAAAAGCCGGTCTTGAAGAATGTGTCTTCTACATTTATGAAATACTGTATGGTTTTATTGTCTAAAGACAGTAAGTTTATGAGTCTTGATGCAAAACAGTGAGGCTTCTTAGACGTCAGACTTTGAAGTTGTATTCCAGTCTGGGAATAAGAAGACCAATGGAAATGAGTTCTCCTGTAAACTAAGCAGCCTATCTGTTTAATTCTAATACCATCTAATAATCACTTCAGGAGAGGCTTGTTTAAGTAGGTCAAAATGCCCTTTGCAAACATAATATTTATTTTACTAACATTGTACCTGTATCAGTGGTATGTTTAAAATCTCACTGGAGTTACAAGGGTTGCCAGATAACAACTTTGCTTGTGTTTTGGGTGAAACAGCTTGTCTTCAACAAGTTCCCAAATATCCTTGATGCTAAAGTATCCTTATGCAGTTTTAAAACATGTCGATCCTAACACTAATTTAAAGGAACAGAATTACTCTTAATACTATGTTAACATAATTATGTGACCATGAATATGCCAAATATGTTTACAGGCAAGATTTTACACTTACTTCAGTTGTATTTTCACGCATGTGTTCTGAAAATGAAGCTTAATTAAACCTTTCATAGTGTGCATTCATATTACATTGTTGTCAGGTCTGAATGCAGTCAGCAATATGTATGTTGCACTGTGTTACTGTGAAATATCGCACAATTTAATATCCATTGGATTTTAAGAGCAAATCATTGTATTCTGACTTGCAGACACAGCTTCTGAAGCTAGCAAGGGGCCATTGCATTGTTCCTTAGAAATAAATAGAAAGTGAAGAGCCGTGTTTGCAAGTGGAAGGAGCAGGTGATGCGAGGGAGAAAGCCTGGCTTTTTGTCTTGGGGTGTGCTCGCTCAGTTGTCAGTAAAGCAAACCCCCACGAGGGCTGTGGATTTGGGGTTTTGACAGGGTACAGGCTATATGCACTTGGTAAATAGGTTTAAAAATTGGCATGTTTCACGTGTCTGCTTTCAGCATTCTTTACACTTTAAGAACTATATAAAACTGTGGTGTAATTGTAGTCTTACCTGAAAATAACTATAAAGAGACAATCGTACTAAATAGGAGAGGAGCACTGATTTGAACAGGAAAAGAGGAGTGATCTTACAGGTTTCAGAAAAAGCTGTTATGTAGGCAAGCAAACCCTCCTGGCTTGCATTGCAGAGCTAAGTTGGTGATGAAAAAAGGAGAGAAAGTGAATAGGTCTAAGTAAAATGCACAAAGACTTGAAGATAGGACCCTTGTAGTGTAAATTGTTGAGACAAAGCTGAAGCTTGTGGAGGAATAATGTTTAGGGATTTTACTGGCAGAGTTTTAGACTGAAAAGCATTGAGAGGTCCAAATAGTAGGGGGAACCTGGAGCTGAGATCTTGAATGTAGCAAGTAAGTAAAGTTATTTTGAAAGAAGCAGGAGCATATGGCTATGCTGAGCAAGAGAAGGGATATGGAATAGTTTGAGATGACTTCTGTGCTTTAAGCTGGAACAACCTCATTAGCAGTAATGAGATCGGAATTGTGGAGTGGACTTAAGTAGGAGGCAGGGTAAAGAGGGGTGGTTTCGGTCTAATTGTAACTCAGGATATACAGTAGACGGGCCAACAGGCTGAGCCATAAGGCTTGGTTGCTGGGATGCATTTATATCATAATATGCTAAATTGTTTTTAAAATAGAGCAGTTGTATGGTGTTTGGTAAAATTCTGTCAGGTGTTTTTCTGAAACGAAGTTTAACTTGCTGATAAAATGATGTATAAGTGGTAGGTTTTAATGATTTTCCACTTCTTTTCATTGCAGTCAGAAATTGGATTTGGAAAAATGGAAACCTATATCAAGTTAGAGAAGCTTGGAGAGGTATGTATAGCTTTTTTGAAATGATTACTGCTCTGATGACAATGTCTTCTCTAAAATTTTACATAAATGCTAACTGAAAATCTCCGTATTTCTCAAAATACCTATTGAATTTATCTTTACAGTAAACCAAACATAACATGTGTAACAGTGCCACAACCATACAGAAGTTCTGTGCATATATAGTAGTAAAAAAAACCAAGGGGAGGGGGGCAGGAAATCAAGACCCCATTAGCAAATGATCTGTGACCTCATCTCATGTAGGCTGGATTTGCATACAGATAGATGAAGCAATAAAATCATAAATAATAAAACTGGTTCAGCCTGGTGTCCTCCTGCCATGAGTTAGGTGTTAGGGAACACGGGTGCTGGAGAAGAAGCCAGGGAGCCATCAGGAGCATTGCACATTCTGGTAGCACACCTGAGCTGGGCAGCCAGCTGGGACCTCACACTGCGGTTGCCTTTCCTTCTGGGAAGGCACCAGTATAAATTTCTACCTGCACTCAGCCTCTGACTTGCAGAGAAAAGGTAGAATTCATAAGGGGACCAGTGTCAGTAAGGTCTAGTTGGATTGAGGTTGGCCAACAGGATCAAGAATGGATGAGGAGCACTGGAATGGAGCACACTGGACATTGCAGAAGGGAGCAGGGCTGGTCAGTGTCTCTGCTGTCAATATTGCAGCCAGAGCTCCATTTGCAACATTTCAAACACGTTTATTTTTTATTTTGCCCCTAATACTTGTTAGCTGGATTGCTAGACATGACGTACCGTTGTGTGTCTTTGGAGGAATGTTAATCTGGCAGCTCTGGAGTCACAGTTGCAGGTGTACGTTATCTCACTTGCTTACACAGCGTCGTGGACAACGTCACGTGTGTACTGTGACCTAGGGCAGTTTCTGTAACTGTGTTGTTTCCCCTTTACAATTGCTGGGATTAGTTGTACCTACTTGCTGTCTTGTCAGAATTTCTCGTCCTTACGTAACATGCCAGGAGTGTTTGGAATATCTTACTGTCTAAGCCAGGGAAAAAATAATTCAAAAGATAAGCCTCCTGAAACTCACTGCTTGTTATGTCAACCAAAACTAAACTTTGACGCTCAGCCACCCACCCCTACCCCCAAAAAATCTCATGTAAAATATGTAACAGGGGCAAGAAGCTATCAAAAGGATTTATATGTTTAAAGTCATGGCAGAGTATGTCTGCAGCCTTTGGAAGCAGAACTGCAGCCTAGTATAGAGATACCTGAGCTAGTTTTAATCAAATACAGACTTTCAAGCGGGTAAATGATCCCAGCAGTGAACTTGGTGAACTTAATGCTACCTGATCTGACTTCTTTGATGGTGTAGAACCTTCCATCTAATTTTCAGAGTTGCTAAGCACACCCATCTCTTGTGTCCTCTCTGTGTTCAGGCCTGTGTTTACAAAATATCTGTGCAGTTTTACAGACACCAAAAGAAGACAGTGTAAAAAATATGCAAATGAAACCTGGTTGAACCTCAGACAGAAGTTCACAACATTGTTCTTTAACTGGTATCTCAATGAAGGAACAACTTGTGAGAGTTTCCTTCTTTTTTCATTTTAGGGTACTTATGCAACAGTTTATAAGGGGAGAAGCAAGTTGACAGAGAACCTGGTAGCTCTGAAAGAAATACGCCTGGAACATGAGGAGGGAGCACCATGCACAGCCATAAGAGAAGGTGATAACTTTTTATTATAACTTAGAATTGCAGATACTTCTGGGCTTCTTTTTGACCATGGTACTGCTGGTACTTGGAAATACATAGGCTACATGGGAGATTAATGGAAATGGTATTAGTTTTGATGAGGAAGATTTTAGTCTAGATGTATGAAAGGTGTAGTGTTTTGAATGTACTTACTTTGTGGGAGTGGTTGTGTTCTCAAATGCAGTGTAATAAATGGATGATTTTATAGTGGATTAGGCTATTCCTAGGGAGTAACTTTCAGGGATTCAGAACACCTTTTACCAAATGGCTGTTTCTGCCTGAAATGTATAATACAGGGAATATTTACAGTTCGTTACTCAAACGTCTGTATGGTGTTTTGATTAAATACCTTTCTTATTGATGTAATCTATATGAGTATTATGTTATTAAAAATAGCTTTTTAATTTAAAAAAATGTCTTATACATACAAACTTGCTAGAAATGCATTTACTGCTCATATTTTGCACTTACTTATTTCATACTTACAATTCTCTTTTGCAGTATCGTTATTGAAAGATCTGAAGCATGCAAATATTGTGACATTGCATGATATCGTGCACACAGACAAGTCTCTGACTCTTGTTTTTGAGTATCTGGTAAGTGCTTAACAGCTAGCGAGCTTTATGTTCAGTTTGTTGTTTCTATGTAACAAAGCCCTAATAAAATTCTGTACTGTTTTTAAAAATACTGGGACTATGACAGTTGCTCTTGTATCTAGAACCACTCAGCTAAAAGTGAGAAAAGTTACTAAATAGTTGAAAGTTAGTAAATACTGGTTTGATCCTTCCAGAGTTTTGTTAATAGCAGTTAGTGGTGAACTACCTGTGCAAGCTGTGTACTTGTACCAAATGGTTGACTGTAAATAAAGGATAATCACACTATTATTCAAATATATTCAAATGTGGTTTTTGGTTATGGCACAGCTTTCACAAGTTAGCTAAGGAAAAAAATATACTTCATAGCAAACAATACATTCTGCCTTTTTGTAACAATGTTTTCAAGCAAATGTCCATAATTAAGTGTCTCGTGTGCCTCTTGCATTGTAGACTGCTCATTTTCTCCCTGAAGCTGTGCCTAACACTCTTTTCATCTGATATGCTAGAATGTATAAGCATAATAAGAGAGATGAAGAGAGAAACCCTTTCCTTCCAATACAGTTGGAGAACGTAGTAATTTCATAAAATACTGCACCACACATAAGATGGAGGAGAAGGCAATAACAAAAAATGTTGCCTGAGGTAATGCAGCTTGCTGGAAAACGTGGATATCCTCTGGGAAGGCAGAGATTGATGCATGGTCAGCCTTTTGGGGTTCTTTATCATTGAACACCTTTTATAGAAAACTCAATATTCTGATTTAATTATTTCAGTTCTAACAGTAGCTTATGTTCCTGTAGTCTCTTGCCTGCAATTTTACTGAACAATGCTGGTGGTGTTTTGACAGGACAAGGATCTGAAGCAGTACATGGACGACTGTGGGAACATCATGAGTATGCACAACGTAAAGGTGAGTGGTTTGAGTGACAGTAATTGTCTTCCAGCTTTCCCTGTTTTAAGAATTTCGGAGAACATAATCATCAGGAGCTACCTGGTTTAGGGCTTTTCTTGTAAAAAAGAAAAATAATTAAGAAACTTAACTTTCTTTTTGACCCCTCGGGCCTGGCTTAACTATGTCTGACATCAGATGGAGTCTTTTTTTTTGGTTTTGATGGCTTTTAAGTGTTTGAAGCACTGAAAACAGGAGGTAATACAATTCTGGATGTTTTCTTTCTCTTTGTAGTTACACATTTAAACTTAAAATTTCTGAAAAAAAAACAAAAATACGTTCATAACTCTTTTGACCTCTTCTTGTCCTTCCATTATTTTATAAGTATTAAGTCTGTATTTAGAAGTATTAAGTCATATATTAAGTCTGTAGTTTGGTGTATCCTCAAATAAAATTTCTATAGCCACACCGAAGAAAATGTAGTCTCAATGATGAATGTGAATTTGGCTGCCACTGTCTACCACACAAGTAAGAAATTAATAACACATATTTAAGACTGAGTGATGCTCATCTTTCCATTAGTAGTAAAATGGAAATAATTTTCTGTAATGTTTAATTGTCTGGTTTTTTTAACTGTGGGTGTGGCCAGGTCAGGCCAAGGGATTCCATTTCCAATGTGGTCTGCTGAAACAAACTCAGCCTCAAGTGTTACCTCTCTCTTAGAGTGCAGATTTTGATTTGGAAAACTGGAATAACTCTTTGTGTTCTTTAATACTTGTGGCTTTATAGACGAGATTCCAAACAGAAGACAATACGATCTTCAAATGAGTGAGGTTGACTGAGGAGGTTGGGTTACCAGTATCACTTTGCTGTCTTGTAGCCTGTGCTGCACTGTACTTTCAAAAACACTTCATTAAGCCATATATAATTCATACAAGGGATGCTATTAGTATGGTAGATCTGTTTGAGAAACTCTTCATGCCTCTTAAAAAAAAATAAATGTAACTTTAGGCTTTGATCCTGAAGATCAAAACAGCGAGGGTGCAGGCGTGGTAGGGAAATGAGTTCTGTTGTTGTGCGGCAGCACGTGGCTGACAACACAATGTACTAAATACTGAGAAGGGATGGACTCGTGTGTGTGTGTGTGTGTGCCAGTAGAGTTGTCGTCCCTGTTTTTGGCTTAGCTGCATGTTGAGAAATCTGTTCTTAGTTGGATTGCATATGGCATTCAGTCTAGATATTGGTTACTGTCTGGATAGCTTTTTATAATTAGTATTATTAGTTTGTTGTCACATAACGGTATCTCCAGGGAGAGACACTTGCCCTTAACCTAACCTGTTGCTTCCTTCGAGAGTCTGCAGAGGGAAATTCTTTAATTTGTATCTATTTCAGAGAGATGACAAAAAACATAATTATGCTTGTGTTTTTAATTAACTGTGAATTAAAGTAGTCCTTTAAGAAAAACTATAAGTGGGAAGCTGACTCCTATCCTAAGTGCAGTTAGAGAGCGAGCAGACTCTGCTTGCAGTAATCTGAGCTAAGCAGAGGAACTATTTTGCCTTGTTTGCCCGTGGTTTAAGCTGTGCCCTGAGAGCAGATGCAGACGGTCAGTACCTCTGGCACCAGGAAACCAGCACAGCTGCTTAACTGTGGTAGCTGGAGGTGCTTGCCTTGCAATTACGGGGGGGGGAAATTGAGTCACTGGTAACATTTTAGAGACCTCGCTGTCATCACTTCCCTCGCATTCCTCAGCTAAGTTTAGTTTTTTGAGTTTTAACAAAACGAAGATGCATAATACAAAGATGTGTGCGATCTCTGCAGGCATTGCTGTTCCAAAGGAGCTAGTACATGTTGTCCTGTGCATTTCCAAAAGGATCCTTGCCAACTGGGGTGAAGATCCACAAATTCTGTAGCCTAATCTGCTTTGCCTTCTTGACTAATCCTTGCAGTGCCAGCCTACGCTAGACGTGGCTATAGATTTCCACAGCAGGCCTGTTAATATCAGTTGGGACTGGCCACCCCTGCAACAGTATGGACATGAGGGAACAAAACTTGTGGCTTTTCATTCTGCTCTTCAAAAAAGAAAAGGAAGGAGCAAAGAAAGAAAGAAAAAGGGAAAGAAAGACAGATAAAAATCAGTCCCAATTCCAATTCCTTTTTTTTTTTTTAAAGAACAGATAAATCCCACGTAAGCAGACTGAGAACAGATGGATGTGACTATACCTGCTGTGTGCCTGTCCAGTTTACAAAAAAGAATTCGGTGGTGTCAACCAGTACAAAAATAAACTGAAGTGTTAGAAAATGGTCATATAAAAATACTCTAGTGTTTCTCCTCTAAAGCCCTGTTACATGCTGAATTTGTCACCTTGGTAAACATTGCTTTCTGTAATGCTCTGTGTTTTTTCATTGGGCATTTGATCACCTTATACCAGTTGAGGAATGTTGTGCAGTAAATGCCAGCAATGGCTACCCAGAAGTTCTGTTCAAGATCAGACCCTTTATTCATAGAGAAACTGGATAACAGTAGTTTTTAGTGCAGTGATGTAGTACTCTTGCTTGGCTGCCATCTGCTAAACCTTTCTTCATCCCTTACTACTTTTATGTCTATGTATGTGGAGCATTAATATGCATGACTGAAGTTGCTTGCTTGGCTTCCTGTTCCAAAGGGCTAAAATAAGCCTCTGTGTGTCAAGGTGAGGGGGATGAATATAAATGCCAGAGGCAGTTGGGCTGTTTTACGAATCCTCATTTCCCTATTTCTGCATGTTTTTTGAGCTTGTGAATCCAAGTGTATTTTTCCAGTAGCATGCCAAAATGTTCTTTACGGAGTTTTGCACAATTGGATAGAAAGGATGCTGTGCTGCATTTTCAGAAGGGATTCTGTCAGACAGGGGGAGTTGAGCATAGCCAGAGACAATTACTTTTTAAGACATGAGTGTGGGAAAGAGCATTGGTAAAGGCTTACTTAAAAGTAAATAGCCCTGTGGTTCTCTTCAGTTAAGCAGAAGAAATTGCTTTTAAAATCTTTGTTGTAAAGTGTTGTGTTAAAGCAGTGCATTAGCATGGAGGGATTTTATATCTGTAAACAATAATGATGTTCCTAGGGAAAAGTAACTTATTTTTGAGAAGTATTTTGGGGCTGTTACAGTTGTGTAATCTGTTGATTAACCTTTTTAGTCTAATTTATAAACGTTCTCTCTTGTAGCTATTTTTATACCAGATTCTTCGTGGTTTGGCATACTGTCACAGAAGAAAGGTATTACATCGAGATCTGAAGCCGCAGAATCTACTAATTAATGAGAAAGGAGAGCTGAAGCTGGCAGACTTTGGTATGGCCTCAAATTATTCTGTAACAAAGATTTTCTTCATCTTTCCTTATAAAGGAAATAAATTCCTTATAAAGGAAAGATGAGACATCGGGTCTGTAGTGAATTTATGCATTCTCAGACGGAAAACGAAAGTCAGCCTTTTACAGGATATTAGTAATTAAAGTAACGTGTGTAGAGGTAACACTGTCGCTTGACTTGCGGTTTGAAAGGAGTCCTACAGCTTCCTTTGAAATTGGCACTTACTCAAATCCTTAAGGTGGAGCTCAGATTGCTGTTCTTAACACTCCAGAGTCACTCCAAAGCAGAGTAACTCTGATGGGAAAGAGAAGGAGTCTGCCCATGTACTAAATTTTCAGGTGCTATTCCATAGGTGATACACCAAGTTCCGTTGGCATTCCCAGTGGAGTGGGACATTCTTGGTTTCCAGTTATCTTCTGGATGGGGAAGGTCCTTTGAAAGTTTTGCTACCGCTGGGTTTTTTCCCCTTGTGTGTGAATGAAAGTTGCTCAGAAGATTCCATCTAACATGATAGACCTCAATTTTGTTGAAGATATTACTGATAAACTGACAGTGGTGGGGTGGAAAACCCCTGCTGATTCCACCCTATTTTGGTCTGTTTCCACCCTTTCATTATTAATTTGTTGCCTTCTGCCTCTTGCAGTGTAGTTCTCCAATGGAAATAATTCAGAAGGGTTTACACAGGTGGGAGGTGTCACATTGAGCTAATGGTTTGTTGTTGTAATTAAATTTATAGGATTAGTCCAGGGTTTGATCTGTTTACCTGCCTTCTATACTTCCAAATGCTGATCATGAGATGGCTATAAATACTCAGAGGCAAATCACAAGTTGTAGAAGTGTATTTATTAGGGCTTTTTGATGAACGCTAAGGAAGGGTATTTAGCAAGTATAATCAGGTTGATTTAGCTCTTACAAATTCTCTGTCAATTCCACGCAAAAACCCAAAGATTTCAGCAAGCTGCACATGACTCTCTGTTTCCCTTTTTATTAAGGATTGGCTAGAGCAAAATCTGTTCCTACAAAGACCTACTCCAATGAAGTTGTCACGTTATGGTACAGACCACCTGATGTTCTCCTCGGATCCTCAGAGTATTCAACTCAGATCGACATGTGGTTTGTATAGCTTTGACTACCTTTGGTTCTCAGTCAAGTTGAAAACATGTCAGCTCTTTATTATTATATAGTAGCATTCAAATCCTCATCCTTGGAATTTTTGAAGGCTACAACGGAGTTAGGTTTTTAGAGAAAGGATTGGCAGTCAGGGAAGGTGCTGTCATTTCTCTGGGAAGATGCAGAAATACTTCTTAATTGCTTGGAACGAGCAGGCAATAGGTCAACAGTATTACAGAAAAAAACCAAACGTGTTCTGCTAATGACATGATAATGTGTTATTTTGCCATGAACTTCAATGCAGTTCATAAACTTGACATCTGAAGGAAAAGGTTATAGTATAGATACAGCGTGGGTTTTGTTTAGTCTTTGACAGTTCTTTTGTTGCTACATATCTTTCAAAACAATGCTTTCAACAGCAGCATGGGGCTAACAACAAATTGAATCATTTTCTTTAAATGAAGAGAAATCACAGAAGTCCTTAAGAGCTGGAAGCTTAAATTCTTTGGTTATTTCTGATGTATCTTTTTCTCTGTTTTTGTAAAGGGGTGTTGGCTGCATATTTTTTGAAATGGCATCAGGAAGGCCTCTTTTCCCTGGTTCGACTGTCGAAGATGAACTGCACTTAATTTTTAGACTTCTGGGTAGGTGGATACTTTCAGCAGTGTTGTTAGTGCTGTATGTACATTCTTCTGAACACTTTTCCCCATAGAACTGTAGATCTTTGTCTATAAACATTGATGGTTTATATTGCATTATAACTAAGGTGAATGAGTGTACTCTGGATGAGGAGTGATTGAGCTGAGTTTGCATGTTGGCTGGTTAGGTATTTTTTCCTTTCTTTCCTGTTTAAATTACAGGATTAAATGCTTATTTATGTCAAAGTTGTTCCTTTACATTTTTTAAAGATGAATTTGTTGCTTTTTTTAAATGCAGGAACCCCATGTCAAGAAACATGGCCTGGCATTTCTTCCAGTGATGAATTTAGAAACTACAACTTTCCTAAGTATAAACCACAACCCCTCATCAACCATGCACCGAGGTACTTTTGTGTTTTATTAATAGAAAATATGCATCCCTGTGGCTTTGCATATTTGTAAATGTGAACGTTTGTCCAAGTAGAGTCTGGTACTGAACGCTGGAAAACTGCAGATCAGTTGTGTAATTGCGGGCAGATAGAAATGCACAGCAGAATCCTGGTACTGGCTGATTACTTTGTCTGATACCTTTCGAGATACCACGGCTTCATAATGAACTTTAGAACTATAAACTACAATTGATTACTGCACAGGGGCAGTGTTGACACAGCAGTATTCCTTCAGCAATTTCTCAAAAGTATTCAAGAGGAATTTGAAGGGTCTGCACAGTTACTGGAAATAAACTTTATAACAAAGACTACAGCATTTTTTATTGACCCTGAAGAAAAAGATACAAGTTGTGTCCTTCTAGTAAATGAATTGTGTTAGACTTAAAAAAAAAAAACCTCAGTGTTTTTGCTAAACTGAATGTTTGAGGTGAACCTAGTAAATCACAATCCAAAGCTCNGAGGTACCGGCAGTTGTATGTATACACGTTAACCTGCAGAAAAGTTGTTTAACTGAAAGTATTACCATGTTTAAATTTAATTTTGGGGGTTGATGTAATTTAAGTCACTTCCTGTGTGCTTTTGCTTTTGTAAGCATTGTTCAGTAACTGTTTTTAATACTGTAAAATATTTTTACTTCTAGGCTAGACACGGAAGGAATTGAATTGATAGCGAAGTTTCTTCAGGTAAGATTTGTTATGTGGCTTTACTTCATAAAAGTGCATGTTGAGACTTTTAATATATTTACAAAAGAAATATAATAATCAACATAACAGCTAGAGTATCTGTTAGATCTGTCTCCAAGGGGAATATGCAGCTGTGTCTGTAGTGGGATGACAGATTGAGCAAAAATGACAGTTTTGGGAAGCCTGTGTACTGTAAGAATTTAAAACCTGATGTTTAATGATTTTGTTCATTTTTCCAGAATTGTTTTCTTCTCTTACAATGTTTTGTAAAACTAGAGCTGATTCTATGTTAGCAGTTCTTGGAAAAAACGTGAATCTCCTGTGCAATGCAGTATTAAAGCAGAACTTTTAAATACAAATACTAAATTTCTCTCATGACGAACTTAGTAACTGCTTCTCTAGAAGTAAGTTAAGCTTTCACATTACTCTTTGGTCTTGCAAACTGTATTCCAAAGGTGAAGTGGTGTGTGGGTTTAATCTTTTAATCTGCATTAAGAATGAGCCAGAAGCAAGATGGCAGGCTAACTCTGAAGTCTTTGAGTAGGTGCAGAAGTATTGTAACTTGGCAGTGTTAAAAATTCTTAGTCCATAAGGTGGAGTGCAGTTACTCTGCTTTGCAGCCTGTAATTTAAATTCTACTTCAGGTCTTTGTCTGTTCACATGCTGTTTCAGAACAGGACTCACAGTCCTTCTTTGGACTTTGTTCTTATCTGTGTACAGCTTTTTAAATATCTGCATCATTGTCCAAATGTCCACATATGCCAAGCAGGAGATGTTTGGGCACAGATTGAAAATCACATTGTCTGAAGTTCCATTTTAGGCAAAACACTGCAGCATAGTCCATCGAGTTAGAAAACTCAAGTAATAGCATTTCATTGCAATTTAATATTAGAACATAAGGTAGACGAGTTGGTTACCTCATTGTTGCTAGATCTAAAAATAAAGAATATTTTTGACTTGCACCCATTTACAGCAGTTACATGTTGATAATGCTGGTTCAGGTAGCATATGTTAGATTCTATTGTGTAAAAGGAAAGTAATGAAAACATACTTGTCCTAGTGAATTGGTGGGAAATACTGAGCAACCTGAACTCAGTTTCTCCCTCTGATGAAATCTCTTGATGCAAAGAGTTTTTTAAGGGAAGCCAACCCACTGTGGTTCCTTTTATGTTAATAGTATGAATCGAAGAAGAGAATTTCGGCAGAAGAGGCCATGAAACACGCATACTTCAGAAGTCTTGGAACAAGAATACACACTCTGCCTGAAAGTAAGAGGAGCAGTAAAGTCACAGTATTGTTAAGCTACTACGTTAAACCTGATGTTACTACATTGCTCGAGGAAAAACTTCAAAATCTAATCCATTAACGAAGTCTCTTCCATATTGACTTAAATATTTGGGAATAGGAAACATATTTTTATCTAAACTGTATAACTTAGTAGAACTTTGTTCAAAAAAGCACTGTTATGTTTGGACATGAATTAATTTCTTTGTTACATTCCAGGTGTTTCAATATTCAGTCTAAAAGAGATTCAGCTGCAGAAAGACCCTGGCTTTCGAAATTCCACTTACCCAGAGACAGGTATGGAAAGCCCAAGATTTTCTCATATCTGTAATCAGAATGCTGTGCCAGAGACATGGAAAAATACTTTATTAAATTGGTCTGTGTGGATGTCCTCAAACAGATACTAGGAATTACTTGCTCAGATTGCTGTACAGACATAAATGCTAAATGCACGTGAGAAGTTGTGGAGTTTCAAACCATTACAGTGTGGGTGTTGGATGGTGGCAAAATACTAAAAAGTAAAATATGGAATAAGTGCAGTTTAAGCCTGGAACAGAGTGCCCAGGAAGGTGGTGGAGTCTCTGTCTCTGAAGACATTCAAAACCTGCCCGGTTACGTTCCTGTGCAGCCTGCTCTAGATGACCTTGCTTTGGTAGGGCGTTGGACTGGCTGATCTCCAGAGGTCCCTTCCAACCCCATACCATTCTGTGATTCGATAAAAGAAAGATGCTGACATTGGTGTAAACACCAAGAAGGGCTCTTCTCTCAAACTAGACAGATGATGTAGGTACTAACCGAACACCACGTGTGATCGCTTTGGTTTCTTACCATGGTCCATGTTCTGTTGTAGGACATGGGAAGAACAGAAGGCAGAGCATGCTATTTTAAAGTGGGCAACGCAGAGTGAAGCCCAAGCCTGTCAATCGAGGACTGGGATCTGAAGGCAGTGCTCTCTGTTGGTGGACTGGGAATCGCAGTTTGTCTACACTGTCCTCTTCACAGTGGAGTCTTTTTATTTCCAACCTGCAGATTATGTTTTTATATTTGTTGTCACAGTGTGACAATTTTTTGTACAGTTGGTTTTAAGGTCTCCTCTGCCACTAGAGCCAGTAGGTTACAGCTGTTGATGTAACTGTAGCTGCAATTTTTGTGCAGGACTGAGAAACACAGTGCATTATTTATTGCGGAATCATTGCTGCTAAATAACTACTGTCTGTATAGTTAACACAACAGTTCCATGCCTGAAGAAGTTGCAATGGCTTTAGAATATGTGAATGCATCTTGTTTCTCTTCATAAAACGTTCTACTGCTGCGGGGTTTTTTTGTATTTCTTAAACTGCAGTGTTTCCTGGAATGTAAGCAGAGCTTTGCTTGGCTATAGGTGAACCATCTTTAATGCTCTAAGTTCATGGCACTTAATTCCTTATTTAACATGGGAAGTATGTGTTGAAATAGTTGAAGAATTAGAATGCATATTATGCTTTTGAAAAGCACACGGTGTGGAAGTTGATTCAAGCAAGTGAACAGTAACTATTATTTGCTCTCAGATCCTAGGTTAGTTATTGATAAAGTAGAGCATGGAGACTGGATGTTCAGTTTGGTCAGGCTTACTCCACCATCAGGTATTTGCACGTTGTTGTGCACACGGGGCCTGCAGAGGCAATGGCTTGCAGAAGCAGTGACTTTTTTACCTTGTTTTTAACTTAGAAATACAAATAGCAAAAAGATGATTCATGTACGTTGGACCCTGGCTTCCTTTTTTGAAATTCAGAATCTTTTCATTACAGAGGAACAGGACGACTAAGCACAGGTCCGTGGGAATAACCTCGCGCTTTTCCCACCTTGTTGCTCTCCCATTTGCGCGTTACTCACTTGAAATCAACTGGAAAGAGGCAGGTTTGTACTTGAGGAGAACTCACTATGCTACAGAGCTTTTACAGTGGGAACTTAGAGAGTTTTTCAGATCTTAGATGTTATGTGTTTACCAGAGATAGTAAACATGTTACTGCTATGCTTATGCATCTCAGTGAGTATCATAAGTACACCCTTGGTGATGGTTACAGTATTTTTAAGCATTTGTGTTCACCTTTATGAACTTATTTGTTTAGTGCATCTTAAAAGAGACTGTAAATCTTTATTGGTATATTTTGAAATGGTCATGTAAATCTTTGGCTGGTATATCATGCAAATAGTCATAGGTAACTTAATTTTTCCTGACGTTCACTGTAAAACATTCAGGGGTCCTACCATTTCTGTTCAGGAAATCTTGTAGTTTATTGTTATTTAACAGTATTAAGTGAATTTTTGTATATTTCATTTTAACTTTATTTGTGAATAGTGATTGTGGCATGTTTGGGGGTGTTTTATTAATATTTCATTGATACTGGTAAATTTGAATTGGGACTGTTTCTTTTCTTTTTTTTTTTTTCTTTTTTTTTTTTAATTTTATTTTCTGGAAGAGAGAAGTTCATGTGTAATGGTGACTATTGGACCACTACTGCTTTTCAGCATTTGTAAACCGGTTTTACGTTAAATCTTGTAGACTTTAACAAACTGCTGTTATTTCTAACTGACCGACCTGTATTAATATTGTACTTTGGAAAGTATAAATATTACGTGGAATTCTTTGGTTTTGTTTTGAAATTTGTAATAACAAAGGCCCTGTGTTGTTTAAAAATACAGACTTAAGTCACCTTTGCAGTTCTTGGGGCATTGTTGGAAACGCGTAGTGAGGCCTGTGGGAGGCTGGTGGGAATCACTGGGTTTAACTTGGGCCGCTTCATGAGCTCACGCAGGGGCAGAAGTGGTGGCAGCGAAAAGGAACGAGGCTCATCCGCCAGGGAGGCCCTTCAGGACCTTAGCCTTATCGTGGGCCACAGGCTAATTACTGGCACCTGCCCTGGGTGCCAGCTGGTATCAGAAGCCTTGCCTAGGCCTAGGGGGAGTAATTCCTGTGCGGGATACACGTGTGGGTCTCCCACTGATGCCGGCCGGGAGCGTTGTGAGTGTATGAGAGGCAGCTTTGGCACTGATGGGGAAAAAAAACAACCTTTGTCCTGACATAGTTGTGATATATATTTTTTTATAGTTGCTACGGATCTGATCTAGATTTTATACTGACTTAACTTTGTAGGAAATACGTTGTAGACGTGCTGGTGTTGAAGAAGGAAGTCTCAGAGAAGCATCTCTTTTTTACAACAGTAGTGAAGCTAGAGAGTTAGTGTTCACTGTGGGTAAATGTGAGATTTAGCCTTTCTAGAACAGTAATGTTTTATAGGTCATAAAAGAACAAGTAATAATGTGTCACTAATGAGTAAAGGACTTAAAGGTTTAACTGGCAAAATGAAGTGTGTTAATACATTTAGGAAGGGATGGGCTGCAGCTAACAACAGGAGGTTGCCATTTTAAGCAGGAATTCAGCTTTTTTGATACAGATGAAAAGATCTTCCATAAAACTAAAGCACTCTGTTTATAAAGAGATTTTGTCTAAGGACCTACAAGTGAATTGATGTTCTTCATTAGGGGGTAGCTTTAAAGAATGTATTTCTTAAGAAACTCAGCATCTGTGGTCAAGCCAGTTTCTTGTTTTTCCTCAGTTGCCTACAGTGGCAATTCCTGCAGCAGCAGCGACAGTCCTGTGGCAGCTGCCCGTCTGGGGCAGTGCTCAGCGAGTCTGTGGTTGCTGGGCATCTCTCTGACATCCTTTTTGTGCAGGGCAGTGTTCTGCCTCCTGTCTGACAGCATCAGGCACTGCGGGCTTGGTTTCGCTGTCCCCAAGAGCTGTAGCAGGGAGCGTTGGCCTTTGTGTAGGGGAGAAGACCTCAAACCCTGGCCAAAACCAAGCAGGTAGTCACTAAAAAGGGGTGACTTTTTCAGGATTTGGTGTGACAGCCTCTGCTTGAGGATGAGTGATGAGTTAATGAGAAATGGCCTGCAAGTTGTGGCTGACCTTAAGTAGTTCTTTTTTGGAAGATTCCCTCTACCCCAGGGTAGGAATGCCCAGGCGCATGTGTAGGTGCGTGGAGGAATAAGGTGGGCTTGAAGGCAGGGAGGAGGCGGCAGGGATGGTGGCGATGAGGTTGGGTGCACATGAAGAAAGGTGGAGGCCGAAGGGGAGAGAGGGTGAGGAGAGGATGGGGATTGGCAGGAGAGGACAGGGGAGGGGAGGGAAGGGGCAAACCCGCTGCTCAGCAATGCTCCGGTGGAACGTGCATCTCAACACGGTTGTGTTTATCTTTGTGCTGCTTTACCACAGCATTAAGTAGCCAGAGTGTATCCCTGAATCGGGCAATAAAAGTTAAAATAAACAGTTATTAAAGAATCGGCGTCCTTTGTGTTTGCAAATCCTTTGGCGAGCAGAAGGGCAACGCTCTGCCCTGCCCGCCGCCTCCTTGCGCACCAGTTCCTCAATTTAATAATAAACTTTGATGGTTTTATTTTGCAATGGTAAGAGGGGATTGGGGTTAAGAATACATTTGGTTACTGAGGACAACATATGAAAGGCACGTTGTAAACATCCCCAAGTTTTAAGTATGATAAACCCAGGAAATAGCCAGAATTAAGGTCAGAGTTGAAAGAAATGCAAACAAAGGAGGGAAGGAGGGCACGGGAATGCATGGCTGTGGCCTGTAGTGGCACTGAAGAGAAATCAGAATTTACCTCATCTGTGATGAGGAGTGGTCACAGGCACCCGGTCATTTTGGCTGGTCACTGAGGGGCAGAGTTGAAAGCATTTGTGCACCCTGTTAGCACATTTCCGTACCTTTTCTTTTTTCCTTTAGTAATGTTTGGCTTTGAAGCAAATACAACATTTCCATGAAATTTCTTAAATTTGGGAAGGAACCTGAATGCTTCCTTTTTGCAGGTATTTTTTCCCCCTGTGTTTCTTCCATTTCAGAGACTGGACTGTTAGAGATTGAATGCTAAAGTTTGGCCTGTGTGTGGGTCAGCACCATCCACGTACCTCCCCAGCATCCGCCTCAGACCGGTTTGGGAGACTGACAAGAGAACAAGTACAGACCATAAACCATGCAGGAAGCACCGAAGGAGTGTTTAATCTGAACGTTGCAAAACCAGCTCTGACAGTGCAGGTGGGACCGTTTTGACACAATCTAAAAGCCAAGTAGATAACGTGGGCTGTTGTAATTCCCACCATGCAGCCTCTCCATCTGTGGAGAAAACACACTCTTGTTCTAGGCCAGAGTGGAAATCCATGTTGTCAGAGCTGGGATTACGGTTTAGCCACCCCAGATATTTTATTTTTCCCTTTTAATCTTTTGTGTGTTATTTTCAGTGGGCTGGGCCGGGCCTCTCGGTAACAAGGAGAAGATGGACGTCAGTGGAAAAACCTGCACGCTACCATTTTGCATTGTTTCCTGGGTTTTCTAAAATCCCTGAACTCATTTAAATTCTGTCATTTTTTGAGCCAACTTAAGCTGTGAGTGCACACACATGCACCTACCTACTCCTGTAAATACCTGCCTGATTTATTGTCCTGGCTGCATCCTCCAGCACTGCTTAAGAAGCCGGCCGGCCTGGGCAGGCAGCTTCTGTGCTCCTGATGAAACGCCAGCCTGGTTCAGCTCGGGTGCTGCACACAACATGTGTGCATTTTCCCCCAGAGAGTGAAGAAGCGCCTCCATTGCCTTCTTGCTGATGGAACCGCCATCGCTGAGGGTTGCCCATGGGGGAGAGAAGGCTTTTCCCTATCCCCACTCCAACATATCCCTGCGGAACACCTCCCTCCGGGCCCCCCAGGACAGCCTCAGCACTGCCTCCTCCTCCTCCTCCTCCTTCACACCCTGAGCTCATTTTTTCAAAGACTTTTTTTCCTTAATTTGTGGGAGGCGGCAGGTGGCCTGGAGCCATGGCAGGAACAATTAAGGGTACGTTTATCCATTGGCACTTCTTGCAGACAACACAAACTGATGGGAGTCTGTCAAGAAGAAATCCAACGATTCCCAGAGTCCTTTAGGATTCTTTTCTACAAATATCCCCCTCCACCCACCCAAGGCAGGCCATGATGCTGATTGCTCCAGACTCCTTGCCTGAGGTTCAGTCTTCATTTTTCATTTAAATAAATTCATACTCCACCTCACTAATGCTGCCCATCTCTGTGCCCTCAAGAAACAGGTTTGTAGGCAGAGCGCTCGCTTATTAATTGGTAAGAGCAGTTACAGTTTGGGGCTAAAAGGGATTTCAAAAGTTGTGGTTTTCTGGTGGCTTCGTAGGGGTATTCTGAAATCTGAGTGACCTGTGTTGGTTTAACCCACAGGATCTAGAGCCGGTCTCAAGGTGAGAAGGGAACGGTGACGCTCTTACGTGACAGACTACCTGCAGTTACCGTGCCTCTTCTAAATGAATTGGGTGGCTGTGATGGCTCCTAAAGGTTCTTCCCATGGGCACAAGGCCACGCAGCCTCTTAAGGGACTCCTTCCGTTAAATGCTATAGTCTGCTTTAAAGGACTGTTGCCCCTTTAAACAGGCATCTTGTTGGCAATTCATTACTTCTAGGGTAGGTGTTTCCAGATTGGCAAGAGCCTGTCTGATGAGACTCCTTTTCTCCAGACAAAACACATTGTTCTTTGTTGACGTCATGGAAGTGTGTCAGATCTCTCTCCTTCTGTAGCTGGTTATTCCCCACCCTGAAAGTTTTCTCTAGAACTGAGGCCGCTTGCTTACCTGTGCCAGGGCAGAAGATGTGGGCAATCTCTTGGCAAAGCTGCCCAGTAGCAGTGGCCATACTGGTGGATACTCACTTTTTTTTCTGAAAAAGCAATGTAAAGGTCAGCCAAACCCAGCTTGATGGTGCACCCAGCCTACAGAACGTTGAAACCTGCAGCGTGAATGAAGTGCAAATCTATCCCCAAAATTCCTCAAGTATGATCAAATTGCAATTACTACAATTGTCCAGGTTGGAAGGGACATTTAAGATCATCTACTCCAACCATCAACCCGACTCTGATAAAAAGCAACAACTCATCACTAAACCATATCACTAAGCACTATGTGAACCCCTCTTTAAATACCTCCAGGGGTGTGCCTCAACCACCTCCCTGGGGAGCCCATTCCAATGCTGGATACCCCTTTCAGTGTACAGAATTTTCCCAATACCCAATCTGAACCTCCCCTGGTGCAACTTGAGGCCATTTCCTCTTCTATTGCCTGTGACTGGGGACAAGACACTGACCCTCACCTCGTAGAGAGAGATAAAGGCCTCCCTTCAAAAGATAAGGCCTCCCTTCAGCCTCCTTTTCTCCAGGCTGAAACACCCCAGCTCCCTCAGCCTCTCCTCATAAGGCTTATTCTCCAGACCCCTCACCAGCTTCACTGCCTTCTCTGGACCTGCTCCAGCACCTTAGTGTCATTTTTGTGGTAAGAGACCCAAAACTGTACACAGTACTCAAGATGGGGCCTTCACCAGTGCCGAGTTGAGGGGGATGATCATCACCTTCCTGCAGAGTCCTACTCAGCACGCTGTTCCCGATGCAGAACACCAAAGAGAGGGCAACTCAGGTTTTGTTCCCCGGGACTGTTGCCTTGGGGCTCTCTGTACTGCAGAGATAGTGATGCTTGCACAGTCATTTTACAGACACGTACTTGATGGTTCTCTACAGTTAAAAGCACAGCTGTTTGTTAGCAACAGCCAGTAGCAAATTACCAATGGAGTAGTTCTGTCGATGTGTTCAGGCGTAATAATCTAGTGTTTCAGGTAAGTGTTAAAGACTTGAGAGGCCGGACTTTATTTGTAGAAATTCTTCCCAGTAGGAACCAGTTTGGAAGGAACATTGCATTTTGACAACTTCTTTTTGGTTTGTTTAAAAGACCAGTTAACTAGCAAAAGTGTTCCCTTGCCATTGTTTAGTGTCTCAAAGGTGAGAAGACAGCACGGCTTTCTCGTTCCTAGGTGCCTTCCCTTCAGCTTCACTGGATTGTCTTGGATCCTTCGGGGTAATTTGTTGAAATAGATGTATTTATTTTTGTTGTTGCAGAATCGCTCTTTTCTGCTCTCTTTAAAAAGAAAACCAAAGTCACTGACGGGATGGGAGGGGAGATGGGGGCGGGGAGGGCGGTTGAGGCGTGTGGAGCCTTTTGAAAAGAAAAAAAATCTGCCTTATTAAATAGTAAAACTTTGGAAGAGACAAAGTCACGAGAATCTGGGTGCCTTCTCTCTCAAGAATCTCTTCTACCACACACTCCCTCCCTCTATCTTCCCCTGGGGAATTTTTGCAGTGTGGGATTCAGTACTTCTTACTAAGTCAAGGAGCGAATTTGCATGAGTACCCGTCTCTGCTTTTTAAACTCATAGCGAGGAACCATTCGTGTGTGTGCTGCTGTGGCGGCGTGCAGAAGGCGAGACTTCACTGCAGCTGGCGCCCGTACTTACCTAAAAGTTAGGAGGCGAGGGCTGGCTCTGGGGTGTGGGTAAATGCCTCTCTGTAACTTGCCTACTGGGGAAAAAAAATGTAAAAAAATTCCATTTACCTGGGGGGAATCCATTGAAAGAGAACCGTTTGACCCGTGAGCCCAGGTGATTTTATCTCCAGCAGACTGGTCGACCCCACCAGGCATCCCCTGCCGCCTTCTCTCCCAACGGACTCTGATTCTACTTTGCAGAACATTTCCCTTTGCTCCTAAATTTGGGATCGGTTTGTTTTCTGGTTTTGACTCCGAGTCCCTTAAGAGGCTGCGTGGCCTTGTGCCCATGGGAAGAACCTTTAGGAGCCATCACAGCCACCCAATTCATTTAGAAAGCACACGGTAACGGCAGGTAGTCTGTTATCACTGCTCCCTTCTCACCTTGAGACCGGCTCTAGATCCTGTGGGGTAAACAATCTGCCACCCAGTTGCTGCCTTTATCAGCACTGGTGCTTCGTACAGACACGGCAGGGTTTTATCCCGTTCCGTTACCACCAGTGAAACCGAGGAGTCATTTCTGGTTGTGCAGCCCAGAAAAGACCAGTTAACTAGCAATGCCTGTCTGTTAGGCTGCCGCTGCCCCAAGAACGGCCGCTCACCACCAGAGCTGCATTAATACAACGTTTATTTAGCACCTTTCAGGTTGAAGGATCCAAAAGCGCTTTACAATTAACTACACACACATCGCTGAAATGCACCCAAACAGAACAGCAACAGACCACGCACGGCAGAAATGGCAAAAGGAACGGACTTCTGGCCGGGCCCTGGGCCGGAAAGCAAAGTAGAAGCTCTGACGACCTGCAGCAAACAGGGTTCTGGTTTTGGTTTGGTTTCTGAAGGTCTCATCTGAAAAGCCCACACGGTAAAGCTGCCTTCACCCCAGTGTAGCCACCTCAGACGACTGAAGACTTGCATCAACCCTGCTGAGATTAGAATCTGTGGTGCCAGGGAGTCTGGCCTAATCCTAACCTGACACTGCAGATGACTAAGGCATCACCTCCAGGTAGAGGACATGCCCAGTAAATTCAAGTTGTGAGTGTACAGGAACACGGTGCTGGCTTTTTAATCCGGAATGCAGAGGTTTATACATAAACATCCCGCCTGTACAGTGCGCCCCTGTACGAGCACCGGGTGTTTCTTTACACTCCTGGGACTCTTCCAGCTTTTTTGGGGGGAGGAAGGGGAAACGCGACCTTCTGGGCTGTAGGAGCTAGAAGAATCTTTGTGGGGAAATAGTAGAAGGCACTTGGCACGGCTGAACAGAGCACCTGGAAATTCTCTGTCGGGAAGGGTCCTCATTCCCTGGGAGGACAGAGACCTGCAGTCTTTCCAGCAGTAAGGTGGACAGTTCGTAGGAAGCGGAGGCCAAACAAATCCTCAGACACCTCTCCCTTTTCCACAGAAGCGTTCACAACTGCTGGCAACGCCTCGTGGGCACACACAGCCCCGTTCCTCCCTGTCCCGACTCCACAGGAGAAGCTGGGCACAACTGTGGCTTGGTTACCCCCTAAACGCATCTCCTGACTGTAACCTTGATTACAGCGGTTTTTCACTTCAGCAAAGAAACATTATAAGGCTATTTTTATACAATCGGAAAGCACTTAATACAAAGTTACATGAATACACTGCATCGTACGGCCTACCCGTGGAGACAATACTGAGATACTACCATAGGGCTCTTCAATACTAGTTTTGTCTGTCGACTTTTTATCTTAATACTAGAAAATATATAACTCATTTACATGACATTATGCAAAAGAAGGCACAGCCGGTTATAGTTTACACAAGCACAGTGCATAATACGCAGAGAAAGGGATTAAAAAGAAGCTTCACATCCTTATTAGATACATGGTTGCAATCCATTAAGAAAAGTACTTCTTTGACAACAGAAGTGTTCAACACTTGAGAGCTATGATATAAAAAAATTATAATTCATTTAATGCAAAACAGATTTATATATACTTTTTATATATAAACACTGTTGAAAAATGCTAACATAATAAAAGTAGATTATCCATGGAATGAAAAGTGCAAACCAAAGTAATAGAGGGTTTCACAAGGTCCTTCTCATGACACAGGAAAAACTAGACCGTAGGAATGAAGTGTTAAATCCACCAAGACGTCCTTGGCGTGGTGAGGCGTCATCAGGATTTCTGAGCGTTTGGAGAAAGCAGTACTGGAGAAGAGGCTCTGTCCAGACTGGGCAGCGGCACCGGTATGTGACCATTGAGCAGAGTTGGAAACTGTCAAGAGGGCGAAAGGTAAAAATGACTCTCTGTCTCCAAGCGTTCGGCCCAGCAGCACGTGCCTGTGGCATTAGCAACCGCCTCGGCTGGTTCCAAGGCCTGGCACTCCTCTACAGGGAGCTGCACCCCAAGTGCCTCCCTCAGCCATTGGGAACGTAACAGCGGGGAGGAAACCTGAGTAATTTGGAAACCTACGAGAATGTGTGAAGCTATCATTGGCTGCATTTTATATTAAAAATTCAGCACCCATCTGTCACCACCCTGGGAAAGGGAATGCCCTAGGGCCACGCCTGCCATCCATTCTGCTTCCAAAAAACGTTTTCCAGTCTACAAAACACTAATTAAAGCCCATGCTTTTCACCTGCCCTTCAGAAAAGCTAAACAGGAAAGAGCTCTGCTCAAGTGAAAGTTGAGGTGGAGTTTTAGGGCAGAAAAAGTACAACTGGGAATACAAAACTGGGGAAAATGACTCTCAATAAATGGCCGTTTCTGTCTGTACTCACTAAGAAGCTCGGTATGCCTGAGTGGTGAGCGTGTGAGGCGGAACACGTTGTAATTTACTATTAACCTGCTACTTCTGACATACTGTGCAAAAAAACCCACCAATTCTCTACCTAAGCCACGTATTCCTGGTTCATGAGAGCATCCCCACTGCAGCCTCCCTGCAGGGACGTGTATCGACTAGTTCTCCAACGTCTGACCCGAGAGGCAGCAAGGCAAGTAGGTGGAATAGACTTGTCGCAGCGTGAGGCAGGAATTACCCCGGTGGCAGATACCCATCTGGCCTCCAGGCCTGGTTCCACAAACTCCATGCTGGGTTTCTGTTGGCTTGAGAGAGACGGAGCTGAGTAACAGAGCTCCCGCCTTCCAAGTGTACGGTGTATTTTTACCCCTTATCGGATCAGTCCTTCAACAGCCAACTGTGGTGTCATCAACCTCTCCACGTGTGTATAATCTGCTTATAACTGGATTACTCCTCCACCAAGATGTTAGTTAATGATATCTGTCTCCCAACGTTCAGCTGAAAAGCAGGCCGAGCTGCTGGGGGCTGGCACCACGCTCCTGGTGATGCCTCTCCGTTTTAACCCAGCCGGTCCTCAGGAAATGGTGCCACCACTTCTGCCAAGGTTCGGTAAAGCACAGAGCTTCATTACAAGCTCTTGCTTTTCTAATCGAGGTTTCTAAAGCGAGACATGCAAATTACAAAGCGTTCCATGTGATTTGTAAAGCGAACAAAGAGAGGGTTGTGTGTGCGCTCCTTAGTGTCTGTGGAGGCGGGTGGCATCCTGGCACTAGAGCCTGAGACACAAACAAGGCTTGTGTCACGAGTTCATCTTTGGTCTCCAGCCCAACCCACCCTTCTTCTTCTTTTTCCTGTTGTCTCTGTAGCCCCTGGGGCCGGGATGATGCTCTTTATTCATACGCCCCCGTAACAGTGGGGATCAGGGACTTGAGTACACCCTCTCAGTGCTGCCCTCTCTGCAGCAGTAACCAAGAAACTAGGCTGGATTTAGCCAGCACTCAGTTCAAACTACCTTGGTAGCCCTCCTGAATTAACTACCCCATCCTGTGCAAATCCCTTGCTCTTCCAGTTATGTGGTAATTTCAAACTAATGATGAAACAGCAAAATAAGTTTAATTGCACAGCAGCCTGGCTTCCAAGGGAATGCTTTCCAGGTAGGTCAATGTATCAAGTAAAGTGTGTGAAAGGCGGCTGCAGATTTCAGTGACGCTTTACGCGGGCTGTAAGGGTGTATGTGAGTTGTTGTCACCTTGTAAGCATCGAAGGAGAGGACTAGATGATCTCAAAGCTCCCTTCCAATCTAGACAGTTCTATGGTTTTACCAGTTGATCAGCATCTCCGTGCTCTGTGAGGGAGTATGTATGTAGCTGTGTCCAGCAGTGCCAGAACAGCACCCAGCTCTGTGCCTGGGAAGATCAGGGAACAGATCTCCCTAGAGGCTATGCTAAGGCACACAGAAGACAGGGAGGTGATTTGGGACATCCAGCATGGCTTCACCAAGGGCAAGCCCTGCCTGACCAGCCTTGTGGCCTTCTATATTGGAATGTGTACATCCATGGACAAGGGAAGAGCTATTGGAGGTCATCTTATCTGGACTTCTCAAAGGCCTTTGCCACAGTCCCCCACAACATCCTTCTCTAAATTTGACATGATGGGTGGACTTTTTGGTGGGTGAGGAATTGGTTGGATGGTCTCATCTACAGGGTAGTGGTCAAAAGCTCAATGTCCTGATGAACATCCTATGATTCTACAAACTCCTGGTTTGTTAATGAAGAGACCGTACTTTCCCATAGGCTTGTCCAGGGCTTAGTTGGACTGTGGACGTGGATGGATCCCATCCTGGTCCTTGTACTTTCATACAAATACCAGTACTAAAGAACTGCGGGCAGTGCCAGCACCGTGCTGTTGTGAAAAGCGGCACACACCTGACAGGAAAAGACATGTAAGAGCCTGATCCCTCCTCCATGCAACCCAGCAGGCAAGGGTGCTGGGGCAGGCAGGCAGCTACAGAGCTGCTGATGGAATTGAGACGATTTTAACAATGACCAAATGTTCTTCTGACACCCACTGCCAAGGACCAGGTGAAAGCAAAAGCAACTAGTGAAGCAGCTCCAGCTCTTTCCCTGTTCCCTGGCCAGCTGCACAGAGCCAGGGCTGGCTTGTGCAGGCAGCCCAGGGAGAGCTCTGCCCCAACGCCTACGCAGGATGACCCAGCAGTTCTCCACAGGGCTGACCAGGCTTCAGCTGTGGCTGTCATTTCCTAATTGGCTGTTAAAATAAAGCTTTATGTGCTACAGACTTGTCATTGTGGCCTCTGCCTGACTGAGACAGAATTTATAGAAGGCAGTCTGGGTTTCTCAGAGGGGACAGAGCCAAAGCCACTCTTCGTTTTCAGCTCCCACAGAGGGTGGCCGGCGTATGTCCATCCAAGCTTATTCCAGGCCATGGCGCAGACACTTCCCTCTCAAATGCAATGTCTGGGTGCTCTTAACCTCGTGTACAAAACTAACACCCCATAGGGATAAATTCATTTATCTGAAACACAAACGAGGAGCCCTAGGGGCTCCATGCTCAGCTCCCTCACTGGAGGTAGAAGGACTTACTACCCCAGTGAGGCCTGTACCTGAGCAGAGCACTTGAGCTGCTCCCTCCCGTCCCCAGAGCTAGGCTATCAGTCTCCCTGAAGGTTCAGACACCAACACAGGGTCCCCATCCAGCAGCAGCCCTCTCCTCTGTTCGTGCCCACAGCAGTCAGGGAGTTAATTCCAAGGGTGTTGCTGCATTCTTCAGCTGCTCAGATAACCATCAGCTTTTTGTGTTTCTCCCCAATCAGCTGAAAAGCGTAATTTTTTCTGTGACTTACTCAATCAGCTGTTTCACAGCAGCTACAGCTGGAGCTGCTAACACCATCCCCACCACCCTCTTCCCAAGTCCCCAGTGAATGCTGGAGCCGAGTGCTGTGGCCACTGCAGCTTACTTAGTAGCTTTTCTATTTACCACATCTCCATAAAACTTGGAGACTCCTACTCTCCCAGTACCCATAAGAGAGGGGGGACAATGCTGCCTTTCTCCTGTTACAGATGGAGACATCATGCTCAGAGGGATGAAGTAACTTGGTTGAGGACATATGGATAATTTGCAGATCTGGAAACGGAGCCTTCGGGTTCAGAGTGCCCTTACTGTAAATACAACTATGCCCTGTCTTTCTGAGCCAGAAGTAGCTCATTAAACCAGAAGGATAAACCTACACCCACCTTACTGTCTGTGACCCAAACTGGGCTTGGTTTTCCCAGAGTCCATGTTGCACCACTCTCCTGGCTGGTCCCTGACTGGTCTGCACTCTCTTCCCGAAGCTCTGAGAGCTCAGTTACCTGCTCTTACTGGGCTCTAGCATTTATTTCTGTTTCTGTCACACGATATGTATGTGCTTGCTGCAGTAGACACTGCCCTGTAGTTCCTGACTGTGCTGCCAGGGGTTTAAAGAAGAAGAAGGTGCAAGTAAGTAGGCCTCCCTTTCAAAGTGCCTAAGTTAACTCCCGTATTTTCTTAAATTGTTTGAAAAGCTCCAGACTGATGTGAGGAGATGCTCCCCTTGATGTCTCTGCCACACGAGTGCCTTCAGAACTGAAACGTGTACATTGCAAAGACCTACCTGGAACAGAGTGTTTGGTCCCTGCAGCCTGGCAGGACTCAGAGGAGCAACAGGACTGAGGCTGCTCCAGAAATGAATGCTAGACAGCAGTGGGCTTGGGGTCAGCAATAATCCATTCGGGGTCTGCAAGACAGAGAAGAAACCAGCCCATAATACATGCCTTGGCAGTCACAGCTCCGCGCAGTAGTTACAACCCCTGAAGGTCACCTACTGGCTGGTTTGCCCAGTGAATTCAGACATAGAGCACGCCCACCATACCCGCTGGCAGCAGCTGCCCATCCAGCCCTGCACGCTGGCTCCGCAGCGGTCAGTCCCGGATACCTGCACATTTAATACTCCTTCACGTGCAGATCAATTTCATTCCTGGTGTGATTTGCTTAAGCAGAAGCACAGTTAACAGGGAAGCACAGTGATTGCAGGGTTTTGACCCGTGCTCCTGCAACTGTAGAAGATACCATGCCTGCCCCAAGGGCTGCAAAGGCGGCTTAGCCTCCTGCAGAGTATTGGGGGGTTTTAACCTATTGAAGGGCAGATATTGCTAGAACTGACTGCAGCTTTTGTAGCGTTACTGCAATTGTGTGTGGAGCCAAAAGAGCCACTTCTGGCCTTCAAAGTTCACTCCTCTGCTGGCGCCTGTTCCAGGTGGAAGAAGGTTCAAGAAGCAGGCAGGGCACAGGCTGAGGCAGCAAGAGGCAGGTGTAGGGGCTGGGTGCCCAGAGGGATGGCAGAGAGCACAGCTAATTGTTTGAAAGGAATCAAAAGGGCTAGAAGAATCTAAGGCTTTCTCCAACTCCGAGGTGGCTCCTTCCAGTGCCACGCTGCACAGGATCGCTGGGAACGCTCTCAGCACTTCCAAAAGCACAACTGGAGGGGAGGCAGCATTAAAGCACAGGCAAAGCTCCATTCAAAGGAACAATCACATGAATTATTCTTTTATCTTGCAAAAAAAGGACATGAAAGTGATGTGACAGTTTTGAACAAGGTATTTGCCATAATGAGTTAATCTCACAGGTAATCTTGATGCCAATTATCAAAGTAAGTCCTATTTAGCAAAGCGCTTAATGGAATTTGAGTGCATGTTTAGTGAGTGAGCATGTGTTTCGCTGCTTAGGACAAGGGCCTCAGCGCTCTGCTGAGCTGGGGCATCAGTTCATCCAGACCTCAAAATATGTGAAGAGAAGATCAAAGACAGAAAGTAAGGAGTATGTCGCCCTAGTAACCAGCACGTCATGCGCTCTGGTACCCGCTACCTTCCCACCAGGCCAGAAATATAAACTCCCACATACGGCAGTTGCAACCAGGGGTCTCACTTAACAACTGCTGGCACCACAGGCTGTCACGTCCCATTGCCAGGACCCTGCGGTGAGTGGGCTCAGAAAGGCAGGTACCACACACCACATGGATTTTCGAGTATCAGGGACACCTTATCTGCAAAGCAGTGCCTGAGGCATCAGCTGTGGTGGTTGAGGCTCTGCACAGTTGCACAGGAATACAGACCTGCTCTGACTTGCTTGCACTGGAGGTCACAACAGGGTCAAACGATTAGTTTAACACCAGCAGAAGAGATGGGAGAGACAAGGAGCAGCAAACATTACAGTCCTCCCGGTGATTCTGTCCCAAGGCGTCTGAAAGGCTGCTTAATACAAAGAGCTTGGCTGCTCTTGAAGGGGACAGTGTCTCAAAGGAATCTCAAAAGAAGTAGGGCTCATGGAGAAAAGCAAAGGGAAAGGACGCTGCCATCTCCCTTGTGCTGAATGTGGAGGATCAGAAAACCCAAACCCCATGGAAGAAACCACAGTTATGGCCCAAGGAGTAATAAACGTGGTATTGCTGGGGATGCAGTAAAAGAGCAGGTATGGTGGTCACAGGAGTACCAGTGAGCTCAGGGTTTGTATATACTTGGATGATGACATAAGGGAGAAAGGGTAGAGGCCTGGCGAGGAGAGAACTTCTGTCTTGATCTCATCAAGTGACAGGTCTTGTCAATATCTGAGAAAAAATACTTGACAAGCAGGCTTTTGTGAATGGTTTCTTCACAAACACCCTCTTCCCGGGCCCATGGTGCTTTCAGGAGGCAGATAAACAGCAGTACCAGCGAGAGCACCTTTCCCGTGCCACGTTACAAGCTGATGCTCCATGGGCAGGCAGCCATTGATGGGGATTTACAAGACTGACAAGGAACACACCGAATTAGGTCAGGATAAATACTCAGAGATCTACTTACAGAAGAGCCTACTAACCTTAAACCAAAGATGTAAGCATCCAGACCCAGCAACATCTGACTAAGGACACAGTATTTTGCCAACTGTACTAAGAGCTCCAATGAGCTATGCCTCAGGTCTTTATTTTTTCAAGAAGGTGCAGATATCCTGAACCAAAAATGCAGTTCTTGAGAGGGTCTTTTGAAAATAATGAAAAAAACCCCAAAACTTGGGAGTTATTTATTCCTACCTAGATACAGCCAGAGCGAGCCTTCAGAGAGAGGGGAGATATGAAACTGAGCTGTCCTCCATACATCTCTGGAAGCACGTTAACATCCCTAACAACAGTGGGAGGCAAAAGCTCATGTCCTCTGATGAACAGAGCACCGATGTCTGCAAGCTCTGCCAGAGCCAAGAGCCAGCCAGAGTCAGCCTCCAAATGTGTTAATATTTAATGCAGGAAGAGCAGAGGGCTTCCCAGGCTCGTTCTCAGTATCACCCTCAGCCGAGCATCAAAACCACCAGAGGAAACGTAGCTGTAAACAACACCGCAGCGCAGGCTGTCCTTAAATTGCACGCGGAAACTGATGTGTTACTTCATTTTCTGCCCTCATGCAGCCGTACATCTGGTATTAGACCTGGAACCCAGTGGGAAGTTCCTACTTAAAAAAAAAGGTCGTTATAATCTAAGCACAGGAGCAGTTTAAACAGCAGTAATGCATTGCCCGGAGAGGGTTATGTTCAGCAACGATGCTCACAGCTCCCGACTTATCTGACAAAGAATGTGTGTAAGCACAGTCTCTCTTGTCACTTCTAGCTGCCAGATAACAGACAAGTGCTGTCACACGTATATTCCTTCCCAGGTCATTAGGCACGTGCTGGAGCTGGGAGGGTGCATGTGGATACAGCACAGAGCCTGCATGTGCTGGCTGCAGGCACGCTGCTTTGTCCATAAGGAAATGGCAGGTTGTAAGTGTTACAAACCCCAGAGGCCTGGAGACAAAGAGCGAGTCAAAATTATATAAACACACCGGCCAAGAGAAAGACAAAAAGCAAATGACAAGCAGAAGCAAGCTGTAAAAGAAGTGAGTACTGAACAAAACCTAAACACCTCTCTTTGGAGGTAACTGAATGGAAATCCGACATCTCTCTAGCAAAGCCTGGTACTGTATGCACTGACATCTTCAGACCCGTTCTCCTGTTCTAAAATTGGTTGTGCTTATCAGGTGGTATTCCTCATGGCCAGCAGGTACAATGGGAAGTCATCTGAAACACGCTCTCAGGCAGCAGGCCCTGCATCGCTCCTGGGGCAGGAACCGGTGTCTGAGGATCCGGTTCTGTGCCTGCCACACAGCAGCAGGTCTCTACTGCTGGGATCTGATAAATCAGAGATCGTTTCTAAGATAATGGGATGAACTGGTGACTTCCAGCCTAAATTATGGCTTTAGTAATTTTAGATTGTGGCATTGCAGATATCATGAACACAGTTGTGCAGTTTTCATTTTTTTATTCACTAGGTCAAGAATTTAGGATGACTAGAAGGGTGCTTCTTATCAACACTAGAAATAGAGGGCTAAGAGAGTAGAAAAAAAGCTATGTCGCTGTATAGAATCATAGAATCATAGAATCATTTAGGTTGGAAGAGACCCCTGGGATCATCAAGTCCAACCATCAGCCCTACTCTACAAGTTCTCCCCTACACTAGATCCCTCAACACCACATCTAATCTGCTCTTAAACACAGTCAGGGAGGGTGACTCTACCACCTCCCTGGGCAGCTGATTCCAGTGACTGACCACTCTCTCCGTGAAAAATTTTTTCCTAATGTCTAGCCTAAACCTACCCTGCTACAGCTTGCAGCCATTCCCTCTTGTCCTGTCGCTCATTGCCCGTGAGAAGAGACCAGCACCAATATCTCTACAGTGCCCTTTCAAGCAGTTGTAGAGAGTGATGAGGTCTCCCCTCAGCCTCCTCTTCCTCAGACTAAACAACCCCAACTCCCTCAATCGATCCTCATAAGCCTTGTAATACCACCTGGAATACCACCTGATAGCCAGAAGTTTAAATAAATGATCCCAGGAACAACCCTATACAGGCACCATCTGCCTCTCCTGTGACAGGATAACCTGTAAAAGAAGATCTGTAGTTGCATTAAGCTGGGTAACAGCCCTCCTGGCCCAAGCTAGGCATCCTGCTAAAGGAGGGCCACAACCATCTACCTGATTCACTTCTACGTCTTTCAGGGACAGTAAGCACACCAGTTTACAGACAAATGAGAAAATTAAATGTTCACAGAAATAATTAAAAAATGAGGAAAGAAACCTGTGTTCATACTGACTTTGGGGGCAGCACTAGATTCAAGTGAGCTTGAAATAACTCATGCTGTCACTGCGTCTGGTTGGCATCTGAAATGATTTATTTGTCAGATCTGCTCCCTACGAGCAGAACGCTTACTGTGGTTATTCCCCAGTCAGCGGTTATAAGAGTCTGTCAATGCACCTCAATTTTGGTTTGCCACACTGCTGTTCCTCCTGCCAAACATAACTTCACTTAAAGGCTTTACAATGTCAAAAATGACAGATAACAGCCCACAGGATCCTCTTTATTTGCGACACAACTTTGTATCTTGGTGGCTTACAGGTGCGGCTTTGCACAAACTTGCCCTGCAGCCACCTAAAAAGCTCGGTAAGAGCAAGTGCTGTGCTGGAGGAGAGCACTTGTAGACACTCCCACCCCTGCCAGGCCTTCATGCCATGCAGGCACACCATGCTGCCCGCAGCCAGCTCGGAGACCTCTAACACCTGGCTGCACCACAGGCACCATCCATGCAAAACCTTTTCCAACAGAGAAGAGGTCAGGGATTGTGCATACAGTGCCAGCCCTAGACAGCCCAAGCAAACGACGGCTTGTAACACACACCTCTGCATTTATTTATTCATTGTGCAGTTTGTTTCATTCAATGCTAGTATCATAGAATCACAGAATCATTTAGGTTGGAAGAGATCCCTGGGATCATCAAGTCCAACCATCAGCCCTACTCTACAAGTTCTCCCCTACACCAGATCCCTCAACACCACATCTAATCTACTCTTAAACACAGTCAGGGATGGTGACTCCACCACCTCCCTGGGCAGCCCATTCCACTGACTGACCACTCTTTCTGTGAAGAATTTTTTCCTAATGTCCAGCCTAACCCTACCCTGCTGCAGCTTGCAGCCATTCCCTCTTGTCCTGTCGCTCATTGCCCGTGAGAAGAGACCAGCACCAACCTCTCCACAATGTCCTTTCAAGCAGTTGTAGAGAGGGATGAGGTCTCCCCTCAGCCTCCTCTTCCTCAAACTAAACAATCCCAACTCCCTCAATCGATCCTCATAAGCCTTATTCTCCAGGCCTCTCACCAGCTTCGTTGCCCTCCTCTGTACTCGCTCCAGCACCTCGAGATCTCTATAGTCTTTGCAACAACTTCTATTTCAGAGTCAGGGAGAATGTTAGGGGGTGTTCCCCACTGGGATAATTTTACTCTTGGATTTTTTAACCTACTTTTGCAGTGGTAAAACAAAACTCACCAAGGAACGCATCAGGTCATTGTCTATGTGACTCTCCTCCTCTGAACTGCTAGATTTTCTTCACAGACTTGCTTGAAAATGAGAACTACCATTGAAATCACCACAAATATGCCATTAAAAAGAACCAATAATCTCCTGGTTATTCAGTAGGTCTGGGCTGAAAGGAAGCTCTGCCAAATGCTCTGTGGGTCTGTAAAACTTTGGAAATCGAAACTGGCTTAAGAGGTCTGACTTTGAAACCACTTAATTTATTCCATATTCAAAACCTAATGGAAAAGTCATACTGTTTGAATGGATACAGCACCTGGAAGAGAAATCTAACCATGCATCCCACAACTCACATCCACATGTTGTGACCTACAAAACCCCTGTGTTTTCCTTGTTGTCTTTTTCCTGCTTGTTTTGTAGAGGTGGAGGCTGCTTTAAACTGATAAGCTATCTACTTGTGTTAACTAATGGCTGCCCATCTTGTTATCCCTCCAGGCAGCCTGTGAACCGTGGTGGCTCTCCCCACGCTCAAGTAGGAACCCCAGGAAGAACCTACTTTCCCCCCTTTGTTCAGACCTCTGCTATGAACCTCTCTTCCCCAGATGTGTCCCATCGGACAAGGACAGACCCATACTCTTGGCCACACAGAGGCCACACCTGGCTAAAGGAAGAGTACAGGAGACAGGCGGGTCTTACCTGTGCAGTGAAGAAAGCTGGAGTCAGGGATCCCGAAGGAAGCGCAGGGCTGTTAAGGGCAATGGAACCGATGTCAGTGCTGGAGAGAACCATAGGTGGGGCAGAGATCTCCAAGCCTTTGGGTTTTTTAGCCTTTGGGGGAAGAGATGGAGATTTTGCCTTGGAGCCTGAGGAGAGGTTCAGAGGCTCAAGGGAATCTGAGTCGTGGCAACTGGACTCAAAGAAGAGGCTCCTGTGTTCTGCAGGGAGGGGTGAGGTGGGAGACAGAGACGGCGACCTGGAGGAAGACGATGACGGAGATGAAATGCTGGCACTGTTGGGTAGCATTAAGGAAGATATTTTAGCTGATACTGAGGAGCTGAGAAAGGCAGAGGCAGCTGCTGTTTCGGACGTGGAAGGCAACGACACCATAGGCCTCATAACTTGTTTGTCTGATTTGTTTGTCACAAATCTTATAACAGTCCGAACTTCTTCGACTGGTGTGCTTCCTTCTGACTTCTCCTCCAGTTTTTCTGTTTTGATTGGCTTGTAAGGGTCTGGCTGGTTCTGCAGAGAGTTGATAGTGAAAGAGGAGTACAGGCCAGAGTGGATGTATTCATTTCGGCTTGTGCTTTTCAGTGCTGACAAGCTGTGCTTGTGCTGATCCCTGCTCTCGGAAGGCATCTTACAGTCGCTGTCCTGCAGCAAAAGGCTCTCTCTGCTGATTTCTACAGCATGGGGATCCATTTTTAAAATCTCAGGAAAGGAGACAAACTTGTACACAAATTTTTGCCCGATCACTTTCTTGATGATGTTCTGCAAACACAAAAGCAGATGCTAAAAAGACCAGCATTTTAGAGGCACTGATTACAGCAAATAAAGGGCTTCACAAGGGTAGGGGGACACAGTTCTTTCCTCCAGCTGAGCAGGTCATTTCAGTGGGGCTTCTAATGCTGCTCATCCTTGGCTCATTCCCATACCTTTCCTCAGCCAGGGAGATCACCCCCTGCTCCTCATGGTGCGTAAAAAAATCATCACTATGAGGTGACAAAGACCTACTGGTGGGCTGTTTTCCTCCTGCTTCCTCTGAAGTAGCTTGAGAATACTTACTGCCCAGTAGAAACAATCCTGCTGCCTTGCAGACTCAAGCCACGCTTTCACAACGAAAGCAAACTCCTTCACTTATGCCTCCCAAACCTGACACCAACTACCCTGAGTACAAAGCACTCTCGGAACGCCTGCAAGGGACGTACATAACCCCCTCAGTCTCCCTGCTGCAGTCATTTACCCTCTCTTCCTGACGGCGTGACGGTGACTGTCCTCCTTTCAACAGTCACAAACTATGTCTGTGACAAACGCAGTCACTCGCATGGGCTGGCCAAGTACCCGTGTCCTGCTGTATTCCCTTGTGCTACCTCCGGGCTGGCATTAGGCTCAGGGCGCTCACTGGTGCAGGCACAAGGTTTTCATCATCAGTCTAAACTGACTGTTGAGATTAATTCTTGAAAAAAACAAATCCCAAACCTCTGAAAGGTTTGTGGAACTATGTAGTTTTTTTCCTTCGCGTTTGCCATAATAAAAGTGTCCCTTTATGGAAAGAACTGACTCCTTTTGAAATTGTAATCTTTCATGAGGGTCCCATTTCCAATCCTAACTCTCTTACTACAAGCTGAGGTAGGCTGCCTGCTCTCACACAACGCCTGGTATCCCCACAGACACGATGTGAGCTCCTTTGCAGAGGCGCTTTATGGCACCCCGTGCTGGCCTGCGCTAGGGAAAAGGACTGGAACATTCACCACCCTACGCCAAGAGCTGTGGAAGACAAGAAATAATATTTCCTGAGATTTCCATGGTGATTTCTCTCTCCTTCTGAAGCCCCTGGTGGAGAGTTTGTCTTTAAATCACCCCTGAAGAAACCCTTTCCAAGAAGCGTTGCTTGATTGCAGCACGTCTGCTGCACCTCCAGCCCATTCTCCGCAAAGAGACATTAGCTTTGCTGTACACGTGGCAGTGTAAGTATTTACAATATTCCCAAAAATCTGATTTGTTTTTCATTCTACCACAGATTCTGAGACCAGTAGAGGAAGCATTTGTTGAATTGATTGAAAATGAAGAAAGGAAAAAAAACCAACAAAAGGAAAGGAAAAGGAATACAAACATAACCTGTGTTTCTCTATGGAGAGTACCCAGTGCTGGGTGCTGGTACTGCCCACCACCACGCCTTTTTTTGTCACAAAAGCAAGGCTCATTTTGGGACTTGTCTGCACCTGGATATCAGAACCTCCTCTGTCTTTCAGCTGAGCTACTGCACTCTGTAATTCATCTATCTGAATGTCCTGGCATTTCATTCAGGCACCTTCTTGAATACAAAATTAATCCTACAAAGAGCCCCGGGATGTAGTTTTGCCTCACGGGTCAGGAGCTGCGGCACAAATGGAGAAAGCTGTTTCCCAAGCTGGTAAGAGGGATCTGCAGCAAGGAGGAGAACTAAATTCAGCAAGCTCAGGCTAAAGGCACAAACCTACCCTCCTCCATGCCGAACTGTACACACGTCCACTCACCTGGTGGATCCTGCAATGCCTGGATTTGCCCTCCAAAAGATTAGGACATACAGTTAGCCCACAGGATCTCAGTCTGCCTGAGCTTCAAATCCCACCGCTTTGGGTTTGGCCTAGATAATTTTTTTTGCGCTAATTAGGTGAAATGTTGGATGAACACACTTTTTCTGCATTCTCCATATTACATTCTTCTTGAAAAAGGCAAAACCTCCAAACTACTCACATATGAAAGCAAACACCCCCACTGGATTTTCTTTTTTTAATATATGTTTCTTAATTTAAAGTAATCCCTCCCCTCTGCTCTTGGCAGCTTTGAGTTATTGTTACCTCAAGCACTGGCAACTGAGATCCTACTTGGAAAATGTGACTCCCAGCAGAAAAAAATAAAAAAGATGCAATGTATTTAAGGGTGGCACTTTTACACTGGTGCAGGGGAGCATTGCTATAAAAAGCAACTGAACGGGCTGGTGAGTTTATACTTCCTCTGTCATTATTAAATACAGTTATATTTTAAGAAGGTCTCTCAGTTGCGGCTCCTCTGACTCTGAGAGCCTGCAGCAAAGGCCCACTTAACGATGGCTGGAGATGAAAAGGATTCAAGTGCAGATCCCTCCAGCACTTTGCAGGCTTCTCCAACGTGGAGCCTGAGGAAACCTCCATCAGCGTATATGAGAAAATAAGGACACAAATTAATTAAGAGCCTCTGAAATGCCACTGACTTTTCTGATTTGGGTTTGGTTTTTTTTGACAAATAATTGAAGCAAAGGTAAAAAGTAGCTCGTTTTTAACCATCACTTCAGCAATCTGTCAGGATCACTTTGAGCTGTGGATTTTGGTTCAAACCACAGAAGACAGTGGCAGGCAGCACAACAAGCAGGGGCTTTCCACCCTCAGCTTGAAAAGGCAAAGGCGGCTTCCTTATATTAAGGACTGCATTTGCAGAGAGACCTGAGCCCTTGCTTGAGAGCAGGACAGTAAGTACTTGGGCACATTCAGCCCTTTGTTGTTGTTGTTTGAGTTTTCTAGGTAAATTCCCTCGTGTGCAGGCTTGCACCGAGTGCTAGTGGCTGCTGGCCAAGGCTGCAGGGAGCTGCTGGGGAAGGTGACGGCTGGGCCAGTGCAGCTGCTGGGGAGGAAAACTGGGCAACCAGGCCAGGAGCAGGGGCTCCGGTCCAACAGCTTACATCAAAAAAAAAATCATATCAAGAGACAGCTCTCTCTGACATTTAAACAGGGGACAGGGAGTGGGGAATGCCTCTTTTCTGTTGGCTTCCTGCCTGTTCCTCACTTGAACACTTTATGCTTCCCCACCCCTGCCCCCCAGTCTGTAAAACAGAGACTACAGCAAACATGACCACCCCCGGCTGCAACGTGATTGGAAAGATGCTGGTACAAACTGGGTAGAGCACTGCCTGGTGTCTGCTCTAGGGTATCTAGCGTTATTAGAGAGCTCAGGCTTCTTCACACCACATCATTTCAGACACTCTGCCAGCACCTCCACAACTAGCCTTACCCAGGTGCTCTGAATCAGCAACTGGAGGGATGGCTCTCTCCCCTTGTCGTTCTCCACAGACCAGCTGGCTGAGCTAGATGACAAAAGCTCGGTGGCCTGGTTCCCCCTGCAGCTTAATCCAGGCTATAAATGCGGTTGGGGTTTTTTTGTGTCAACTATTTATGTGCACTGCTACCACTGGAAGCCCTCCCAAAATACACAGCAGCTGTACACCCACCTCAACAGCACAACCTCTGGGTTCCTCTCTATTTCCTCCCCAGACATCTTCCTGTGCATTGGTGCAACTCAGACTTTATGTCACACGTTTGTCTTTTATTTTCAACAGCTCTGAGACTCTAAGTCCCCGTTTGAGCCATCTAGAGCTAAGGCATAACTGCAGTACCAGTGTGACACAGGGATTTTAGTGGCTTTGCTCAAACCTGTCAGCTAGCAAGTCTGCTGGCTGCAAGAGCCACTTGGGAGGCTAAGCTGGGAAATGGGGACCCAGTTCCTAACTGAATTTCAGACTAATGAGGGGCTTCAGGGGCAGGAAGACCAGACTGGGATTTTTTGCCTCCTCCCAGGAAGCGACCTACAATCAGGGTGCCCGAGATCTTAAAATTTATGGCAGAAGATGAACCTATCTGTAGGTACTAAACTGCTCTGCTTGGGGAAGAAGGAGAAGGACCAGAGCTGTAGCTGCTGCACTTAACTGCCCTTTGGGTATGTTCCCTGGCTCCAAGAGTACTGGAGGCATACCACATGTGTAGGGACACTTAGGTTGTGAGTTCCTCACAGGACTCCATGAGGAGGGAGCCAGGCTGCCTCTAGCTGTTGGGAACTCTACGCAGAGAGAGGGCTGCTCACACTCCACTGTCTGAAGTACGTAAACTGGCAGGAGGTATCTGCAGCTGCAGGGTTTGCTCCAAAAAATGGGGGAGTGTATCTACATCAACATGTGCAGGCAGATTCTGTTAACACCATACTTTATGCGCTTATGCTTATTATACTGTGTGTATAAAAGCTAGACCTTATGACATTTCTGATGGAGGCACAGGTGCTACTAGACTGTGCACCTGTACTGACCTTTGGAAGCACAAGGCTCTCATTTAGCTGAATTTCAGCCTTCCCTCACCCACCTCCATCTGGGAGGCAAAGGCCATTCCTCTGCCTGGCACCTTTGGCCAGGTCCTCTGCTCTCTCTGCTGCAGTTTGCTGGGCACCCTTCTCCTCTCACATCAAAGATTAATTACTTGTCACTCCTTTCAGGGTAGTTCTTAGGTACTCTCCTCTACCCAACACCTCTTACTGAGTATCAAATTCTTTACTCCCATCTTGCCATGGAGATAGCACTAAATAACCACTTTTATGCCAGTTCAGACAAGCACTTTCTTGACTTCCACACGTCATTCTTGAAAGAATCTTCTTCCAGTTCTCTATAAAGCTATTTTCTAATGCTCCTTTAAGTATTTCCTTATAACACCTCTTACCTGTCCCACTACAAAACACATCACTGGTACTCTAGCACCATCATACTGTGTTGTTTCACTGGAATATTCTATTTCCCCTAAGGTAACTCAAGAGAAGACATTCCCAAACATAAAATAATAGAGTTGCAATTATCACTTTATACCCTGAAGTCCTGTAAGCAGACCAAGTAAGGGACCCTCTTCCCAAAACAATTCTTCCATGCTGCCATCCAAACTTGGGCATTAAAACCAGGAACCAGTAACCAGGCTACTGGGTCTGACTTGTTATGGGAGAGAATGCCACGGGCACCTCTGAATCCTAAGAGCAACTGAGAAGCTCAGTCCCTTGCACTGCAACAAGCACAAAGAAGCCCGTATTATTTATAGGCTATAGATCATACTGGCAGCCCATCTAAACAAGCGGGCAGACATTAAGTGAAACTACAATAATTTATTCTGTCTTTATAAGACAGATTGAATAGCACTCACTGAGTAAAGCCTGGGGCCACATACTGTTCAGAGAGGATGCAAAAATATTGAATAGCTGCTCATCACAACAGTATGTGTGTAATTAAAGATGCAGCATAACTCATGCAAACATTAAGGTTACCCAGGGACCCGGGATTCTTGCATTTCCTAACTTCTAAGGGCTTGATTTCCACAACTGTTATATCCTATTAATGTTGGTATCTGCATGTAATTTCCTGGATTCTCCCTCCCTTCCCTCAAGAAAACCTCATGGGGAAAACTCAATGGATTCCCTCTTGTGGTGTCATGCTGAAATATTCATGGGGACCTTTAGTAGTCCTGAAACCTCTAGAGACTTCCAAAAGGTATCTGTCATTACAGCTATTGGAAAAACAAAGTAACCGGGCAGCTTCAACAAAAAGAAACCTACTAATCCTACTTTTAAAAGTATTTTAGTTCTACACATCAAGCTAAAGTGCTCTGCGTGGGAATAGATAGGCAGGGTTTCCTTGCCTGAAAGCATGACAAGAGATTTCTGATCAGCAGAAGTGTGTGACATGATGCTCAAGCTGTAGGTAGCAAGTGCAGGACATCTCTCCTCAGTGCTACCCGTCATCTGGTTTGCTGCTCTGCTGAGGCAACAGGGGAAAAGCATTAAATAAAAAGGGGGAAGGGGAATTTGGGTAACAAACGAAACAGGAAATGGAAAGTCTACATGTTATCTACAACCCTTGAGCAACCAGAATCACGGTAGCAAATTACAATCAAACTTCCTAGGGTGCTTTATATCTGAATTTAACATAAAACTAGCCATCATAGCATGTCACACTTACTTTCAAAGCCAGGCTAAGGAACTTGTCCTAATTGTGTTATTTTTCTCCAGTACTGGAATTAATTCACTTTAAAGTTCAGATGAATCAGATGATGAATTTTAACAAGCCAGTGTTCCCCCCAAGCAAAATGGCAGAGCTCATAAACCTCCATTTATCCAGTGATCAGCTTTTATTTCTCCACACTGATTAATTTCAAAGACAAAGCATGAAGCAGTAGCTCATTCAGTGTCAGCTGTGTGCAGGAGCAGCAGAGGGCAGTCCAAGAAAGGGAGGCCCATCTCATGTGCCATCACCAATTCAAAAAAATAGCTGCCTTTTGCCTCAAACTTACATGCTGCCAGATCTTTTGGGTTACACAGAAAGAAGTTCCTGTTGATAATTCCTCAACCCAAATGAAGTCTTGTCCAGAGTTCTGCCTCTTACCTTTCCTGCTGCCACTCCCCAGCCTGCAGCACAACATTTATCCTGTTTGCCCAGTGTGCATCCCATTTACCCCAGCACATCCAACCTGTCAACATACCCTCACTGCCAACTGCAAGGGAGGGGACAAGGGTCTTAGAAGGCTCCTTAAGCCTACCTCAGGGTCTAGACTGCTCTTGGTTTATCCCACAAATCGGGGAATGGTCCAGGGGAGAGGACTGCAGAAGTCTGAGAGGCTCCTTCATCTCAACAGCTATTCCCCTTTTGTTTTGCAGAAGGGAAAAAAGAATGCCAAGAAGCCTTTCCTTCCCTTCTTGACTTCTTCCCTTTCTGTGCTTTGCAGCATAGATTGAGCTGAAGGCAGAGGAAGTATTTAGGAGTGAAGCTGCTGCTGTGCACCCCCTGCCAGCCTGCTAGCATTCATTATCTGCTACATTATGCAGTACCTCTCACACTTCAAAACCTGCAGCAAGTTCCTCTGTCGCTCTGCACTCTCCTAATAGTCTGCCCTTCTCTACTGCCTGTGAACCAACAGGACACAACACACTATACCCACACAGACAGTGACAAGCTCCCACTGCTTTCTGCTAAAGGAGTTACTCCTTCAATTTAAACAGCAATAGCTGTGGGTTTGGTTTGGGGTTCAAACCCTGACCACAATACATAGGGAAGAAAGAGCTTATCCTTCTTTCTGTCTAGGAGCTACAAATTCCACTGGGCTGCAGAAGTCCTGGAAAAATGGCCAAAATCCTTGTGCAGCACTTAGAGAAAATCTGCAGATAGAAGAGAGCGTGCAGTCCAAGAAAGCAGCTGTAAGAACAGCAAGCAATCACCTCCCCCAGATCCCTGGTGAAGAAACTGTACGGCCCCTCCTCTGGCAGATGCTGAATGAGCAGAGACAAAACAGATGACAAAGGTGTGTGCAAGCTGCAGGGGGGGCAACTGAAAACAGCACAAGGGTAAAATAAAAGGTTAAAGGACAAAGGAAGAAAGGGAGACACAAGTAAGGAGCCATTATATTCCACTGATCCAGAAAGATCAGAGAGATCTCAAAGGACAAGGACTACAAACACCTTGTCCCTTGTTTTTAAGCAATGTGTGTGCAGTCACTGACCGTGTATCTGGGCTCTGCTTGGAGATGCTGTTCATTCACCAGCAGGCACCCTGTCTCCATTGATCCCCGTTAAGTTTATAATCAGAGGGGCTGGAGTCGTATAATGAAGCGAGCTTCCCCATGCTGAGCAGAAGCCTTTTTAGCCCTTAGTGAAGGGGAATTCATCACACCAACTGCTTGGAACAGCTGCTGCACAGTCCCCTCTGAATCTTTTTGTGCCTTCTCACTCACATCACCTATGAAAGACGTTAAATGGAAAAATCTGACTTCTAGTGGACAAAATACTAAAAACATTTCATTGCAGAACTTCCAGCTCTAATTCTGAAACTAAAAAATTCTTCCAGGACAAGAAGGAATCCTTCCAAATTCCACTGTGGAAAATAAAAAGTCTGATCATCAAATTGTGCAAATTGAATTTGCAATCAGCACGGGGTTTGGTTCCCACGTTAGACTGGCTGCACAGCACCCAGCGTCGCTGTGCGCTTCAAGAAGTAGTGCCCTACAAATAATAGATGACAACAGTACCCTGAGCTTAGTCTGGCAACAATATCTAGTTTCCTCTGCCTTGCACAGGCAGCGAGCATGCTGTAACTGTGCTGAACCCCGCTGTCACTCATTGTATCATCTCACTGCTTCTTCTGAAAATTAAGAGGAGAACAGACCATTGAGCACAGTTTTCCTTTTTAATATACAAAAATATGGAACAGTCCTTTTTTAATATTTCATCTTTGAGAATATAGGAAATAATAAAACCTATTAATTTAGACATACTGTTAAAAAAATACATTTATGGGGAACTGATCCTGGGAAGATTTAATATTAATTAGTAAAAACAATATAATGTTCATCCAAAAGAGGCTAAAGAAACCATCTGGGAACTCCTTGAATTTGCTGGAGTCTAAAATTGAGAAAGGTGAATATGCAAGATATTTAATGCCTCTGTATTTGTGTTCTATGATTTTTTTCACACATCTGAGAGATTCCCTTCAAGTATCTATTATAGCAATCTAATATATATCCTGGTTACTCCCTGTTCTCATTTTTGCAGCCCCTGTTGTACTGTTGCCACCTTGCCTCATGCTGAAGAATAAGGCCAAGGACTAAACCCCAAAGTGAAGGGTGGTTTTATGAGAGTGAAAGTGACCTTACAAACTCCCACTGTACTGCAGAAATTTTATTTTCAGAGGTGTTAGCTGCCACCTCTGCTGACCTCTTCTCGATTGTGGACACGCTCATGATGCCTTAAAATCAGAAGCAAATGGAGCCATCTAAATAATTCCAGAATACTATGTTCATATATTATTATTTCAGATTTCAGTTTTAAATAAGAGGTTGAAAGTGAGGCTCTCAACAGCAAACAGCTCTGCACTATGTGTATGCCTACCCTATCCGCCTGCAACCAGCTTCTGAGAGCACACAATTAACTACAGTTTGCCAGTTATAAGGTTGCTGCCTAAACTGTACTTGCTCCTTGGGTCTTAGTTCTATCAAACCTCAACAGATGTATCTGTGAAGGAGGGGCAAAATTCAGTAAGTACTGCCAGGGCAGAAAAATTTGCTGAAGAAACCCCTACCGAAGCACATATTCCTCTATTTTGACGTGAGATACCTAGAAGATACGTTCCCAAGTGGGAGTAAATTTAACATTTTACAGCAAATACAGTCTCCACCCAAGATGAGCTCAGCATAAGAGTACTACTTTGACAAACAGACTCAAACATACTCCTGCTCTGATACCCGCCATCTGATCAGCCGCTTAACCCTTTGTTTGCTACTCTTATTCTGCACTTACAGCCAGTCAAACATCGTATTAGTGCTCTCTCATGCATATAGCTGTTAATTAAATGACAGCAACATACAATTTGGACTGCTGTTGAAGCTAACACAGATTTTGTCCTAAAACAACATAGTGAAAAATTTTGGAACTCTTAGAAACACGGAGCATTAACAAAGGAATAGTTGCAGTGAGATCCTGCAGAGGTAATACTGCACTGTCAGAACTGCAGAAGTGTTTCAGCGCTGCATTTCCAGCTAATGAATTAGGATCAAATACAACTGGAGAAAAGATTTACCATACAGCTCAGGCAAGGCTAGCTAAAACACTGGCCAACAGGATCTATGCTCCCAAAGCTGTGTACCACGAAAACTGTGAAAACCCAAGCCCACCCTCTACGCTGCTGGGTTGTTTGTGTGTCTTTTCCGTGTGCTGACATAGTTGATCCCTGCTGGCAAAGCTGCCACTCTCTCTGCTGCATTGCAGCATCGCTGCTTTCTACCACCTCCCTGCATTCCAGAAGATCCTATGCAGGCTGTAATAATCAAACAGTTCTCCGTTATCAACAGTTGTTTTATTGTTGTCAAAAGCTACAGGAAATATTGGGTAGCCAAACGCATAAACACATGAAAGCACCAGTAAGTGTAAACCTAGGTCAAAGCTTCCCCTCCTCAGGAAGTGGGATACATGGTTTTCCTGTATATTTGTAATCTGCCCTCTTACCTTCACCGTGATTGCTTTCAATAGTGTTGTCTGTTGTGAAAACTAGTTAGGGGAACTTTCAAAAAGCTTCCACATAGAGGTGAAATACCAAATGGCAGTGTTTCTACTTTCGTAGTCGGCATGAGAATAACAAAATTTACCTTGTCATAATAGTATCTGAGCGCTCGGCTCAGCTTGTCATAATTCATATTAGTTTTGTTTTTTCTGAGTCCCCACAGCTTAGCCACTTCTTCTGCCTTGAGTAGCTTGAATTCGCCATCATTAGACGTCCAGCAAATCAGGTGCTCATGTTTCTGGTCTAGCAGCAACTGCAAGAGGAACTGCCACAGTGTGATTGCACTCTCCATACCTACAAGGGACAAAGGAGAGCAACAGTGTGAAAAACATTTGGGAGCAGGTGTTCCACCCGACACACATTTCAGTAGTAAGCTCTGTGTAGGAGTCATCCTCTGTAATTGAGCAAAGAAAGCTGCTACATCATTTACAACCAAACATCCACAAGACCTACAAGTCTAGCACTCCTGTTTCAGTACTTCCTCTACTGCCGTCTTCTAAAGGGACACATAAAATAAGAGTAAGTACTTAGAAAAGCATTGTCTTTATAGTTCATACGGTACAGGGTCATTTGTAGGTCGCGTCTTCTCCTCAACGTATGCAACCATGCTTCAAAGGAACATGGGGCAGGAAAGAACTGATCCACTGAAATGAACCAAAAAACTGCTGTTTACTGTCATGAGAAGCACACAACGCATTCATGTGTGCCACTGAGAAGAAGGGGAGGAAAAGGGAAAATCAGAGCCTTTGGTTAGAGGACCAGAAACCACACTTTCCTCCTCCCACCACATGCACTCGCCTCTCCTGTGTCATACAGCCTTTACATATTTTGTTTCTTCCAGAGCCTGAAATGGCTCTTGCTGCTTCTGTTTGCCAAACCAAACAGCTCAAAAGATATTATCTATAGTGCAGAAATGCTGAAAGTTCAGTACACTTAAGCACAGTCAAGCAAGTGATGTTTACCCAGAACCTTTCCCTAACAGGGATCTTTCCTTTCATTATAATACTTAGGACTGAGAACAAGGAGTATCTTTAACAGTGTTCCTGAGTCTCGCTTCTAAGGTTGGTTATTTTCCTCTGCTAAAGGTTGTTTGAGTATCTTTTTCTCTGCTAACTGCCCGTGCTACTGAGCCCTCTCTAGTATAAATCCTTTTTTTCAGGCACTCCAATAGAAGGATAAACTTTAGAATGACTATACTGCAACTCAGCACAGGCACACACACACACAGAGCTTGAAATCCGAGAGTGTTACCACTGAAGACAATTTATTATTGTAATGAAGATGTAGTCAAAACTGACCTTTTAAACCACAGAACTACAAAAACGAGCTTTTCCACTGTCAGCAACACTGCCAGCCTTATCATGTTAAAACTGTATCAAATAACTTTTTTTGGCCTCTCCTGATACTTAATTTGGACATGTTATGAGATTTAAATCTGCTGGTGTTAACGGACTATGGTGCTAATGGGCATAGTTATTACTTGACTTATTTCTGTGCACGTAACAATGGATATTTTTGTCTTTATCTAAACAAGCTGATGATTGCTTATTTTCTTTCTTCATAGATTACCTTTTGCGTCCTAACAGACCACACGGCCAGAACAAGCCAGGTTTCCTGCCTGACGTTTCCCTTGGTGTGACCACCAGAGGGCACAAGACTTCTATCTTCCACCCGGCAGAGTACAGGAGGCTGCTGAGGGAGGATTTGCCTCTTCAAGCCTGCCCCAGCACTAAGGAAATCCCGCTGCCTAAGATTCACTAGTATAAAGGAAAATAAATTGCATAAGCTTCTCTAGTATAAAAGCAAGTTAAGGATACTAGAGAACATTGTCGATAGTTTTACAGAAAAACAGAATTTGAAGCTTTATTTTGGTCCACATGATTTCTAAGTATGCTGGGCAACAAGGTTTGGCAGAATTAATGATGGGTTTTATTATCCCTGCAAAAGCCTCATTCCTCTAATTAACTGAGTCCAGTGCGAATGACAAAGACAAAAACATCTACCCCTGACACCCAGCTGGGTAACACAGGACCTACACAGCACCTCCAAGAGACAGCAGAGGATCCCCAGTGCTGTCAGGCATCCTTGAAAGAGAACTGCCCATACGGATGCTTTGGCTCTTTCAAAGCTTTGCATCACATTCCGTTTTTCATCACTTCATACAAATCCTTTCCTGCACAGAGTAAGGCCAGAAAAAAAAATGTACAGCTACTTTATAGCTGTTTTACCTAAAAATGATATTTTCACTTTACAGTCCTTAAAAGCTCCTTTAAACTACACCATCTGTGCAAGTATTAACTTCTTTAAAGTGATATATGACATCATATCTAATAAAATATCCCTATTAATCTGGCATCATATATGCATACTTTTTAATTAATATTCATAAATTTTGCAACTTACTTCACCAAACATAAACATATATAGGTACATACAGCCTTACTTTAATCTTAGTTTCTGTACATCACTATATTATACAGCTATATTCTGCATTATTTCAGTTTGTATCATACAACTCTTTCAAACAAGGAACCACAAACAGCACTCTTTTGCTCTGGAAAATTAGAACTAACTTATACCTCTCTTCAAAATTGTATTAAAATGTGTACAGGTGTCCCATGCTACAAAGACGTGTCAGTAGAACTTCAGCTGAGGAAATCAAAGATAGAAGACGGTTATAGAAGCACCAGTACAAACTCTACCACTCCACCACTAATAAAAACAAAAATAAAATTAGTGAAAATTGGTTTTGTTCTATCTCAAACTAGGACAAGATTAGTGATGCCTCATCAGAGAGTTTTGGCCAGTCCGCACTTACAGTGAAGCGCATTTTGCTGCAGTCCTCTCCGCCCCGTTCAGCTCTCCCCAAGAACACTCAAAGGGTAACTTACAGCTAACGTTGTACCACACTTTCCATTATGAACCTGTTTTCTGATGCTTATCATTTGTAAAACGTGAACAGCTTTGGATTCCATTTTATCTACTGAGTGTGGGCCTTGTGGTGACTCAGCCATAGGCGTAATGTGAAGCACACGAACAAGTGCAAGCCTGGGTGAGAACATCCTACAGGAGCACCCACTCCACACTGTCTGTCCCAGTGACTAAAGAGCAATGACTTCCAACAGGTTATCATATAAAAGGTTACAACCAACTTTTTCAAAGTGGTTCAGTTCTTGGTGATCAGTTTTTCACCCAGCTGAGATACACACATACCGTCTGAGGGCCACTTCAGGTGCTGGATCTAGAGCAGATGGCTGTGTGATTTAGGCAGCTCCTACCCTGCTTGCCATATCATCGACTCTCCAAGTGCCTCTCTCTGAACAGGCTTTACAAAGGAACTGCTCACCTCAGAATTCAGCATCAATGCGCTTAACTGGTATATGTGCATAAATCTTCACCTGGATATGACCCAAGTCTGCCCGCACAGAAACGAGATCCAACCAGCTCAATGCTGCACTGTACTCCATCCCTCTGGCTGCCACTGAGTTCCCATATAAAGCGTCCCATATTGCTTTTATAGCATGTATGTATATGGTTCCTGCATGAGGCAAATAATGCAGACTACATTTTCAGCTGATCACAAATCCTACAGCACCCAGTGTAAGGCGTTCAGCTCCGATTTGCACTGAATACTTGCAGCTGTAACGACCTTTAACAGAAGCTTTGTGCTCAGCATATATGATGATGTAAAATCTTAAATATCGTCAATCTGGTAAACTGGTGTTAATCTTTGTGCGTCATTTCTATTCTCTAAAATGTGGTTTGCAAGGGAACAGCAAAAATCTAACACCTTGCCGTGACAGGAATTTTTTTTTACTGATGCAAAATATTTAATTTCCGATCAGCTCAACAGGACTATTAACCTGCCTTTGCCTAGGAGCATCATCCTGGGGTTCCACAAAGTATTAACTAACTATCATCTTCAGAGGACAACGCAGCCCCACAGTGTACTAAGCCTTAAGGAGTGCCTCGTTCGAGAGGTGGAGCAAAAAACTCACAACAGATGCATTACAAGACATGTAACTTAACTAAAAATATGTTACCAGTATTAAAAGCTATTATAAATTATGATTGGGAGAAGTTGGAAGGCTTCAGAAAACACTGTGTTTAATTTACACATTTTCTAATTCTTTGGAATTTTTACTGACTCAAAGCAGTCAGTAAAGGAGACTCAGTGTCTATCCTTAATATGACAGCAATGTGTGTTAGGATGTGCTCACTTCCTATAGGGCATATATTTATCATTTCATTCAACTCTTATAGATAGTAAGAATAAATATTCCTGTTTATTCTGTACTCAGTATAGGATTCGAATGCTGGGCAATAAATAATACATGGAACCACATGCTGAATTACATATATTAGAAGAATATAGAAGTTTTTAATACATCACTTATAGTGACATCCATCTATGGTACAGAATGAGACAGACAACCTCTGTAAGACACATATTCTGTGTCATGGAAAGCCTAATCAAAATTCATATACTCAAAAGAGTGAAGGAATGTTTTTCACTCGTTAACACATGCGGTTTTACCATCTTGCCATTTTTTAAATATTTATACAATACATTTAACAGTCAAGGATATTTTCTAAGCCATAAAACAAAATTGGCTAGGTTGACCTGACCTAAATAGTCTAGTAATTTTACTCTGTGATCAGTTCCACTACTGCTGATGCAAATAATCACTGGCATAGCTAGAAGGAGTTATACTTGGAAATCCTGTGTTAGACAGCAAAAGGATATTGGAGGTTTCTGAAAGTCTGTTTCTCAAGCAGCTGTGACAGGTGACCCCACTAACACCCTTCACATTATCAATTAATCAATTAACATTCTTTCAAATGTGTGCACACACACCACCCCCATACAAAGCCCTCCAACTGCACAATCAGTGTGGCACAATGTGATCTCCACGCATGAAATTTTAAGTTCAGGACTGATGCGTGAAGGAGGCAACTCAGAGTATCTGTGCTCATACTGCCCCTATTCATTTCAACCAAACTAAGGGGCTAACGGAAATGCCTAAACATAGAGTGGCAGCAAAGTCAACACCGTAACCTCTCCCTGAAGAGAATAATAGAAAAGGACAGAGACATCCACAGGGCAAAGGCAACCCATCTGAGAGACGGTCTTCCTGTAAAGGGGGTGTCCAAATTCTTCACTTAGGTGAGGGGCCCAAATGCCAAACACTGGCACTCCCCTTAGTGCATTGTAAGGAGACTGACTTGCACCAGCACAAACAAGCATAATGAAAACAATATGCAAGTTACACTAGAAACAGTCAAGACATACGAATACATGTGCTAATGACCCAAATTACCTTTCTTTTTTGACAAAGACAATATATAGGAAATTCCACATGACAAAATGTCAGTAAAGTAGTATTAAGGTTAAAAAAACCTGCTGGGCAAAATCAAACAAAAAAGCAAGGCATCTTCAATCCAGGTAATAGAAAACCAGGAGACTCAGAGAGAAAGCTCAATAAAAAGCTCGGAATCAGAAAGATTTGACATGAACTGTGAGAAAAGTAGGATACTCTTTGGGGCATTAAGTTTTGTAGGACTCTTGCATACGAAAACCTAGAAGAAAAAGGCACAAAGCTAGAAAGTAGCTCTGTAGCTTTCAAAACCGTACAGCTATGTTCCAGCTGTGTTCTTATCCTCCCTTCTCCTGTGTAACTCCAGGTTTCCCATCTGAATTCTTCCTCACCACTCTATGTTAGCTTCCCCACAGCCCTTCTAAAATAAAGAGAATGCTGGTGATCCTGGACAATCAATGTGAACAAACTCTGAAGGATAGAGCTACGAATGCCTCCAGGCATCAGGATCAAAACCAGCCCCACGTTGCTTTAGAGGGTCCACAGAGGAACATCTGGGACTCTGAGCTATAAACCAGATCATGGGACTTGGGGCAGAAGAGGGACAGCTGAGCGGGACAGACTGGCTGGGGAGCCCAGAGGCTGAAAAAATCAGCTGGAGATCAATTAAATCTGTAAGACATAAAAGGTGTTAGCCAGCATTATGCACTATAGGTAGTCACAGGGAGATGGTGATCAGACATGTAGATGAAAAGGATTAAGAGGCAGAGTCAGGGCAGGGAAATTAATTTCCCTTAGTCTAGGAAGAAACTGCTGATTCCTTCTGTAGCCAAAGCAGCTGCAAAAGATTCAGCTCCTTTTCCTATGCCCCACCACTGCAGGCACACACCTCCACTTACATTTCCCTTACAGTGTGTGCTTTTGCAAGCACACAGCATTTCTCTGTAACAGGCGCTTTATTTTTCCCCCCTTTTCAGCTACTATGGAAAACGTGTGTATATTTTTTTGTACATCCATTTACTGCTTTTGTATCCTAATTCGGGCCAACAGCACGTTCCTCCGAGCAGCATGACGTGGGGCATTGTTAGCTTCTCATTCACGTTAGCAATCGGCTTCCTTTATTTCTGCAGGTTGCAGCCAGGAAACTGGAAAATGGGCCACAGGAAACCTGGCCTCCTACATCTGTCCCAGTTTGTAATAGCAGCTCTGGTTTTATTTTTCTAAGTGTCTCAGGTTCATTTTAACCCTTGAGGCGACTGCTGCAATAACATGCGAAAGAACACGACTCTTTTGCCAATGTTTTTTTTAACCACCATTTCTCAGTACTAGAAATTGAGATTTTACTAAGCCATACTAAATTCTAACTTCTATTGATACTTCTATTAATAAAGTTACATGAGTTTTAAAAAAAAAACCTTTTGTTGGAAATTATCAAACCAATTCCATTTCATAAAGACAAATATCAAAGAGTATATTTAGAGAAAAACATGGAATAAGGCAGTCTCTAGCTGTTTCAGCAGTGTGTTTTTAACGTAATTCTAAAGTGAATGTCCGTATGGGAAGCTGAACAGCTTACAAATCCTGTAGGCCAATTTTGCTCTTTTGCATATTAGTTTCTATTAAAAAATCAAGCACACTTGTTTTACATTTGATTACAGAAGCAAAAGGGTGCTGATCAAGAAAAGAAACTTTTCTAGAATAACCAAAAAAGTCAGTCAGACATTTTCCACTGAAAATTCATCAATGTAACAATGAGTATATCATGAGAGATTAAAAACAACTGCCAAATCTGCCCAAATGTTTGCCTAGAAACATTTGAAAGAGCAAGGCAAAAGTCTGAGTCAGCCCTCACACTTTATTTCTCAACAGAGATGCTTCAAGGGTGATAAATAGGATGTGGTTGGCGAAAAGTTAGTGATTCTGCCAGAAAGGAGGAAAAATAAATATAAATTTGTTTACTCAGAAAGTTTTTAAATACTCATCAAAGGAGATCTTACTGCTAGTTTAATTGGCCCTGAAAAAATAAGCTTGCAGCTAAGTGTGTAAATATACCTGTTCTAACTTGATGCAGAACTTTCCCTGTTAAAGGTAATAAATCAAACCAACGGCACAGACCATACTCAGGACACTTTAGGGAACTGTGAGCATGATACAGAATGCTGGTAATTTTTCCACATCCAGCAACCAGGACATTTCCTGCCAGAGCATCCTCTGAGTTCTTCCATTGTGTTGAAACTGCAAAAACTTTCTAAATCAGGACTTCCTCCTATTATATTTTAGAGGCGTCTTTCTGGGAAATGCAGATTCAAGTGAAAAAAAAAAAAAAAAGGAATTCCTGCAGCACCACCCAGTGGAAACATTAGAAAAAATTACAGAGTGCCCCAGCACACAAGTTCCGATTTGCGGCAAAACTACAGTAATATTGCCACACAAACACAGACCGGTTTAAGGACGTGCCCAAAAAGCACAGAGGGTTTTGCTGGCTGATGTAGTTACCAGAGTCACATGAGGTATGCCCACTCGGTTGCTTCTGCACAATAGTCTCCTTTAACTTTATATTCTAATTGAAAGGATTATTTACAGTAATAATTTGCAAGGTCTCCTTCTCAAGCAAGAATACCCACTGTTCTGGCTCAGCACATTTAAAAAAATAAACAGACTCCTGTGGTTAAGAACAACACAAAAGAGACAGCAGCAAGATCTAGCAAAATATTACAGGATAACATCCAGTTCCACTGCCGAAAAGAAAGCACTCACACACACATGTCCAGTAATGCTTCCAGAAGGTACATTTGGTAATACAATGTTTGCAGGTTTTAATTTTTTTAACTAAGTCAAAGAAAGGCTGAGGCAGCTTTCCAAAGGAAGAAAGGTCTGCAACCTCCAAATTAACAAAGGACTGGTTGCCTGCCAAGCAGAGGTGTGATGACACCGCCTCTAAAACGCCACTGTTTTCAGATTCTCCCAAAGGATGCTATTCAAGAAACAGTTTTAATCCTACTGGGTTAAAAGCCCTTAGCAGGAGGGAACAGGGCTAAGTTGCCTCCCCGTGAAAGGCTTAAAAAAATAACCTGTTCAACTATTTCTAAAGCTAGCTGTAAACAAAACTACATAAATCCATAATGGCTCCAACCGTTCACCTTGGGACAGCCGTAAAATGAATGCAGGCTCCTCACACCCCTTTCTGTCTGCTCATGTGGTGCACATCTGTGGCATGCTGGCAACACGCTACACTGCAAACGCAGGGACTTCTGCTTTCAAAGACAGCCCTATATGTTTATTTTCCCCATATGACATTCTCTCACATTTCTGTCGGCATCAGTAGGACACAGATCACGATTATTTGACTGTCCTACATAAAATTTCCGATGGTTCCTTTGATGAATTTAGTGAAAATATGCATGAAACCAAAAAAATAGCTAGAGGGGGCAGAGGATGCAGCTTTCAGGAACAGTGGCTATTTTGAAAGTTTACTTGACATAAAAAGCAGTGACTACTCCCAAATGTAAATGCTTTTCCCATATCCGTACTCCCTTCTCAATCTGAAATATAAAAATGTGCGATTTTGTGACAGCAGACCAAATGCTTTGTAACTTATGCTAGTGGCTCTAATATTTTAAGTGGTGTATTAATACTGTCAACTGTCTCAAATGTTGCTTTTAATACATTTCATATTGAGGTTTTGAAACCGATCTTACCCTCCCGACTCACTTTTCCTAGACCAGGAACTTAGATAAACAAGCAGGTCTTTTTAATACCGTGAGCAGAGGAGAGCCTGGCCAAAAGGACAGGAAATGCAGTCCTGGGAATTCTGTTCAGGCAAACCAATGTGGCCAGCAATTTCTGAAGCACAGCAAGATGACACCAGCCTACACTAGCAGTCCCATACACCGAATTTTCACAATTTGCCGGATTAGCAAAAAAATGAGCCATTAAGCTATTAAATAACATACAGGCTTACACGTACATTCTCATATTGCAAGAGAAGCCAGTCATATCGTTATACCAAAAAAGGTGTAACACAACTACACAACTCAGCAGATGGTAACCTACAAACATACACATTATACCTGGACAATTCCTTCCCCGAAAGTCAGTGCTATTGCAATAGTCCTTGGAGCACGAGCCAGGGTGTAAAATCATTAGTCATAAAAAATAAGCCGTTAGTCACAGCACTAGTCAAGGTCCATATTTTTCACTTTAAATGCTATTATTTCTGTGCATAATGGTCTCATAGTAAGAACCTACATTAAGATTCACTCTTACATGTCAAAATATAAAAAATATGCTATCTCCTCCTTTCTCAGTGCTAATCAAAGTTCTGACATGCATGTTTATCATGTGCTAAGCTAAACTGAAACCCAGTTGAAAGACTCTTATCTTCTGACATTATTCACTTGTCTACTACACCGACAAGAACCTGAAGGTCACACCTACACATTTCCCCTAGTATCGTTCATTAAACACTGGAATACCCCAAAGGATGTATCATAAAATACTTGAGATTTCAACCAACAAAAGATCTGGTTATTACTCTCCTGCACTGTCTGTGTCCTCTGTACTTCGACTAATTCCCATGGCTGCTGTGAACTATGAAGGAGAGACAAATCACTATTTCAATGATTACAGCAAACTCTGCTGTACACAAAGTGCCTAGATTGCCTGTTCAGAAGTGACATCATCACAACAATTGGTTTGTTTGTTTCTCAGCTCAGGATACTTAACAGCCACTATTTTGATTTGTATGCTGAATCCTGGGTGAGATTCCATATTTAAATAAAACGTAAAGACTCTATCCCCTCTCCTCAACTTGGATGACATTGCACCGTCCATTTTATTGTGTTCTACTCCCGGAGAATCAATCCAGCCTTGATACTGCTCTGTTTTGGAAGCATTTGCACTGCACAGCTTCAGTACTGAAGCAGCGGTACCGAAGGATTGCTGCAGACATACTTTCTATACCAGACCTATTCCATGCTCGCAGTTTGCTCCTAACCACACACCAGTTGCTCTGAGTTTGCTCTGAGTCACCAGACTTCACAAAGGTCTCTATCTCTAGTGTCTAAACCCACATTCCCATCTCAGCTATATTAGTATAGCATGGAAGAAATTCTCCGAAGGTAGTTGACTTTCTCCAGATTTTGCTAACAGAGCTGCAACAGGAATTTGCTCTTATTTTCTAAATGCTTTTAAAAGATTGTTTCTTCTCATGAATTACTTTTAATTGCTGAGAAGAGATAATAGTGGTACTTGAGTCTATAAACTTTTTGTTTGTGCTGTATTGTGAGGATACAACAGAGGCCACTCAGCATTACTACAATATAAACATCTAAAAACAGTAACACTCATTAGCATCCTTCCCAAAAAGCTTCATCTGAAATACATCTGATCAATTTTCTTCATATCATAAAAAAAAAAAAAAGAGAGAGGAAGAAATATACAGAGATACAGTAAAGAGGTGCTGTCACCACATTAGAGGCAAATGGATGTGTAACAGAAATCTGTTTTCCAGATGAACTGTCAGCTGTTTTGCAAAATGAGGATGGGAAACTTATAGGAGGACATCTGATTAAAAACATTTAGATACTTCAGATAAAGTATATAATAAAGTAAATAAAGTCTACTCTTTTTTTTGGACAACTCCGAAAGTGTATTTTACACAAACTTCTTTGCTTGTTCACAAGTATTCTCTGAGAAAGAACTGTCTTGTAAAATTTTATTAACAGGACTTAATACTTTGGTAAAAGCATTCTAAGCACTAACCTATTTTGAATACGTGGTAAGAAGCATAAAAATTACAACCAAATGATTCATTACATAATTTAGCAACAGCTAAAACCAAAAGACAATGTGTAAGATCTAGGATTTCCTTTCCTAGTACCTCATATCATCCTCAAGTTAAGATCCACAAGATAAAAATGTGTTTATTTCAAAGCTGGAGAAATTAAGTCATGGTTGTTTGCATGAGAGCCAAAATATATTAAAATGCAGTAATCTACATTTGCAAAGATTATCCAAGTTTTATTCTGACTTCAAATATGGGATAGTAACTTGGTAAACAGAGACACAGACGTGATTGAAATGACTCTTTGAAATGGGTCTGGGGGAAGCTCACAGAATGGGCAGTATCCTTCACACGCTCCTGACACTGCAAGATTTAGAGCAAGGTTATAGAAGACAAGGAGGACACTTCGACAGAGCAAGCAAGAGCTACTCCAATGCCTTTTAGTTACATTCAAGGCCTAAACAAGCTCTTAAATGTTTGCAACATGCAATTAAGTCCCACTGCATTAACAGAAGTGCTGACACAGTCAAAAATAAAATACATGCACAAGTGCTTCAAAAGATGAAAATAAAGTAAGTTTGTGGCTTCCCACAGAAATCTTTTCCCAAAGAGCCCGAGCTGGATGTAAACGCTCAGATGTAAACAGAGTACATGGTATAGCACTTAGAAACCTTTCTTTACACAGTTGATTGGCATTCATCTTAAAAGTCCATAGGTGTCACCACACTAAATATTTAGTCATTCAGTAACCTGTGAGATACTAACCATGAATTACACTGATTAAGCAGATGAGCAACTCCAGGGTAGTTTTTGGTACTGCTGAAACTATCAGAGTAGTCACACAAAATTAAAAATTCAGAATGACTATATAGTTATCAACTGACATTGAGTGAGCCGGCAGGTAGTGCCTTAGCGATATTTTCGCATCGATGCTCATGACAGGCCTTTGCTTTAGTTTTTGTTTTTAGGGCAGCAGTAACTCTCCATCAAAAAGCTTCTGAATTAAAATTCACTCATAACAGCAACCCCTTAAGAATCTGAATTCGGTTATAATCCCTGGCATATAAAACCACAATGCGTTCAGGAAAGTTTTAGGGACAAGGACGCATTTTCTCTTTGTGAAGTGCACAGGTAAGATGTACTTCATCTGCTTTGTTCCATACATACAGCCCTGCATTCTGCAGTGCGGCGAGCTGGACCTCCTGTGCCTACACCTTGACATTCTCCTCAAAAATCATGACTAAGTCCTTAATCATTGATTATTCAACAAAATACTTCAACATGAGAATACACATACTGTCTTTCAAGAGCTCTCAACAGCCTCCAGAGTATTAGCTGATTCATTTAACAAGCCACAGACCAAGTAAACATCTGTGTAATGCTTCAAGACTGTGAGATTCCCTATTGTGGGAAACTCCGAGGAGAAAGCCATGGTGAATCAGTCGGAAGACACACAGCACAACATGAATTTCAAAGGCCCGTAAGCTGACAGCCTGTTGCATGAGCCACCGGGTGTGGTTTCAAAAGATACAACAGCAGCTCTAAACCAACACTACTCTTTGAAATTGACCTGGGCTAACAGTGTCCTATAATCAATGTCACAGCTCTAAAATGGATTCAAGCAGCAGCACCCAGGCACGCTGCCCATTAGAGCCACCACCACCAGAAGAATACCATGAACTGGGAAACAGCACAATCCAGTCCAACCTGCCAAATCTTTGTGGGAAGTACTAGCTGATGTACTAGCTAATTGATGGGTTCTTTGCTCTCTTAGATTATTTAGTACTATGACAGAGAACCACTCACAGATAACTGTAGCTACGAGAGCATCTGAATTTCATATGAGGTCACCAAGAACGAACAGCTAAAACAACTTTTTTATAAACACATGCATCGCAACTAACTGCATGTTGGTGCTCTCAGTCTCATCCCCCTCTCCCTTGTCCTTAATAGCCAAATGGCTTTTTTATTTCACCATCTTTTCCTTTTCTTTGGTTTTCTGAAGCAACATGTTGTCATGTGACTGCATTTCCAAGGCAAGTACTTGTATTTTCTGTAATGGCCTATGGACCTTAGTGCCCCTAAGTATTATATATACCCATCTTCCTACATGTAAACATATGACCCTCAGAGCAAGCAACAAGCTCCATTCACCTTGGTGAACCTGCAAAATTACTTTCATTCTGTGCCAAGTCCTCCAGAACAGATTTTTAAATGATGGCCTCCCTCCCAAGAAGGGCGTTACAATGAGAAGGTGAAGTTTACATCACTGGACTTCATAGACAGCAAAGGGGAACACTGCACTCTTTGGAGTAAGATATTTGATTTGTTTTCATGATTGAAGTTTAATGAAATAACATTAAGTAAGGGCAAAGAACCACTGTGAATCAGTGAGAACCACTAATGAATAAACAAAATAGGTATTTGTTCCTGTGTATGAAAGCATCCACGTGGGCAGTGGTTCACAGACAAGGTTGTAGTTGAGCTTCTCCCCCTGAGATTGCTTGTTGCAGCTGTTGCATTTAGGTGGAGTTGGTGGTATCTGAAAGCATACACGCCTGCGGGATTTCCCCTTTTTAGGACCAACTCAAGGAGGTGATTTGAAAAATCAATATATAAGCAATTCCCAAAATGCCTCATGTGAGATAGTATATATTATTCTCACACGCTTCTCTATTTCATAAATTTAAACAGGTAAAGAATAAAATCATATTTACATGAAAATCTCTTTAAGCCTCTCTTATTATTTGAGTGGAAACCATCAAGCACCACTTAATATTTGGATATTTTTTTCTCTTCCAAACAGAACTGTTGTATTTTTAACTCATCTACGGATTACTTCTCATTCGCTCCTTCAAACACACAGAACATACAACCAGTACACTACTACTAATACATCTGTTTTTCTATGAGGACATCAAGATGTTTTTACTTATGCTGAGTGAATACAATATATGGAATTTATATAGTGTAGATAGACTATATATATCTATATGTATGAATGTGTGTGCTGCTTCTACACTTGTCAAGGTTTAGGCTGGGCCGACCACTAAACAAACGACAGATGTTCTCTATTAACCCCTCTCCCTTTCCTAGAAGGGGAAGGGAGAGAGAAAAAGGGAGAAGGAACTATGGGTTGGGAAATAAAAGCCTAAGCCAGCTGTAATGAAATATTAACAGTTTTTTTGAAGTTAGTAATATTAATATGAAAATAATCAAACATATACAAATATAAACAAGACCGAATATTGAGCTCCCATAATGACAGTCACATCAATGGCAAGCACTGGGACTGGACTCAGCAACAGATGGGAACTGGATTCAGGAAGGCACTGAGCGGGATTGAAGGAGTAAGAGTGGACAAGATGCCAGCCATCAAAAAAAAGGGAGTTAACCCCTTTGATCCCTCAGCTTTTATACAGAGTGTGACGCTCATGGGATAGAATGCTCCATTGGTCAGGTTTGGGTCCCCTGCCCTGTCCCCTGCTCCCCGCAGGTGCGACCCCTCTGCGCTCTTCCGCTTCTGACCCTCCAACACGGCACATAACAAAGTTACCTGCCCTTGGCTGTGACGGGAGCAACTAGAAGGAACAAGCCTCCCTGCGTACCACTCCTTGGCATGAACTGTAAAGATCTGACATTATCCCTCTGGAGGCAGGCAGTGTCTGAAAACCATACTGTTGATTTCAGAGAGTGCAGTCAGTTAGAAGAGACTTAATTTAAGAGTAAAATTACTGAAAAGAAAATTGGCTTTGTTCTATCTCAAACCTGGACAACACTGCTTCAGCAGGTGGCGCAGTGAAATTCCAGCAATATTTAATGCAGCAAGTGGACAATTTCATGTCCGTATTTCAGAGAAAGATAATCAAGAGCTATGAAACACTCTTCAGTAAGAGTCTTCATGTTGTACGCCGCATTAACTGTTCCAACAATATCTTCAACAGATTTTTTTAATGTTATGCCCAGTAATGCACCTATGTCTCTACAATTTGGAGTTTTACCAAAGAAATACAACTCCAAAACCAAAAGCAGCTTTCACTACCTGGTGACTGCATTTGGTTGAAACACAGATTCTGCATTTTCTGGTTTACATACTACTCTAAAAATTCTCCTCTGCCCCGCTAGGACATCAGAGACATCTGTGTCTGGAGGTCGTGTCACTAATCCACTAATATAAGTCCTCTGAAGTTCTCTGTATAGTGATGTTCTTGAAGACCTTTTCTGTGCAGCATGGACATAGGAAGCACAGGAAACACTGAAGATCCTCAAAGGTAAACATGTGGTATACTGCAATTAGCTCTCCCTACAAGTAATACTTACTTTTTCTTTTTTTTTCATAATATTTGTTTGTTTAATTCTATCACATGACAATTCAAGTAAGTAGCTGTTATTTCCTATTACATGCAATTTTATTCCCATTTTTTGACATTTCTTGAAGTTAAAACCAACTTGCAAGCAAGACTCCATTTTCTTTGTTATATCCAGACTTTTCTTTGCAAAAGTCATTAACCTCTACTTTAAAGAGCAGTTGGGCATGGCACAAATCTTTCAAATTCTGAACACAGACTTTTTTCATGACCACTATGAAAATAAATCATCACGAAATAATTACACAAACCACTAAGCGGTATGTACAAAAGAAATATCACTTGGAAATTAAATATATAAAGCATCAATACAGCAGGGTTATGTGGGTGAATATACTTTTTAAACATGTCCATCACCTCAGTACCTTGGCACATGAGTCTTTTAATCATTCAGTTACATACAATTGTCACAGATGCACATACATGCTTATCATAATACAGCCTTTGGTGTACCCCATTTCTACCCTTCACCCTACTAAACTACTTATGCATTAATTACATTTAATTTGAAACTATCAAAAAGTCTGCATGAGCAAGACATGAGGTGAACCGTGACTTTCTGCTTGAAATTAAATGCACCCATTGACTTTTGAAGTTGGGAGTCTGCATGACCAAAAAGATGCTCCATTGTATAAACTTGTCTTAGCGCTACACTCCTAAGTAAATAAAGATGTAAGTTGTCTCCCTTTCAACTGCAATGTTAGAAAGGCTGACAGAGCTTCACAAAACCCTCCTGTGTTGGAGAACGGAAACTCCTAATGAGATTAGTTGGTGTGTGTGCAGACATTACTTAGCCATGACTAAATGGGCTCTCTTCCTGCAGCCAGTGGAAAATTCAGGGAACTTTTTCCCCCTGCAGCATCGGAGTCTCTCTAACCTTCAGCAAAGCCAATCCAAAAACAACTCTCCACTTTCTCTCCCTTTCTCTCTCTCTCTTTTTTTTTTTTCCTCCTTCCCTTACAAACATTTTCAGTGTTTTTTTGGTTGGTCGTGGAAACTCTCCACGTCGGCCAAGGGGTCTCGGGGCAGGGGTGGCTACAAAATCCGGGGAGGGGGAGGGCCGGGGAGAACGCAGAAAACTACAAAGGAAACTATTAAAAATTAAAA
>VZTM01015627.1:36952-48207 GCA_013400555.1 Jacana jacana | reverse complement strand
CCAGCCCACGGTTTGTGTCCCTCCCGTGTGTCTCCCCACCAGCGGGGAGGGGGTTGCGCCGGCTCCCGCAGCCGCCCTCCCCGAAGCCCCCCGAAACTTTGCAGGAGCCGGCGCGGCAGCACTTGTACCTACCCAGAGCCTGAGAGGGACTTTTCCGCTCCCTCCCGGTACTTTAGAGGGAGGTGGGTAAAATCCCCCGATTCTCCATGCTGACAGTCTTCTGCAGGCGCTCTGCTGCTCTTGTAACGAGATCCTGGTTTCCAACCCCCCTTCTGTTTTTTGGGGGGGTTGTTGGTTTTTTTTTTTTTTCGGGCGGGGAGAGTGTGTGAGTGTGAGTGTGAGAGTGTGTGTGTGTGTGTGTGTGTGTGTGTGTGCGCCCGTGTGCGGGAGCGAGCAGGAAGTCGGAGCAGTCAGACAGCGAGCCGGCTCACTTCCTCCCCTGCATTATTCCCCCGGCGGTTTGCCGTCTGTGTAAACAGGCTTTTCCTCCCCTCGCCCCTCGCTCTGGCCACCGATGCGCAGCATGGCTGTAACATAAGATCAACGCGCATCCTACAGCCCGGCGGCTCGCCGGGAGCTCCGCCGGCTCCCCCGACCTCCACCTCTTCCTGTGCTACACCCCTAGGGAGGAGCTTCCCGCCGGCCACCGGCATGCGAGGTGCCGTGGCCGAAACCCACCCGTGGCTGTGGGGAGATGCCCGTGGAGGGGGCTTCGGAGGGGAGTGCCGCCCGCCCCGTGGGATGGCGAGGGGCCTCGGCGAGGCGTTGGCCCTGGGAGAGAGGCCTTTGTCCCCGTCAGACCGGGGGCTGTGGGGCAGCGGTGGAAGGGAGCGCTGGAGGCTCTGCTGTGTTCCGGGGGCTGGGGGCTGAAGGTTCTGGGGGTGTGGGGTAGTTCGCTGGGTGCTGCTTTCCCAAAGGTAGAGCTCGCTGGGTTCTCCCTTCCTAAAATATGGAGCTCGCTGGGTGCTGGCTGGCCTTCCCAAGCCAGACCTCACATAGATCACCAAACACCCAAACGCTGCAACATGGCAGGACAAGGTAAACCAAGATTCAAAGTCAAGAGGCCCTCAAATCCTCACATTCAAGGCCGTTCTTCCAGCTCAACCTCATATCTCAAAGAGAGGCCAGCAGTAGGTTGGTGTCTGGGATTTAGGTGTTGACCCTCCAGCCGTAGACCTCAATTCTAAACCGTTGGTTTGGATTTATGAAAAGGGACGCATTTCCAGTATTTGGAGCTTGCATCCTTTGTGTCTTTTGCGGATCACATATCTGAATTGTACCGCCTATTTCTAACTGGATTCGGAAATCCTCAGGCTGAGCAACGTTATCTTCTGCCTGCCCAGTGCGTCAGTGATGCTCAGCGCGTAACGCTTCAGGATGGGTGCTGTGCCGCTCTTTCGTTTCACAGTCACAAGATTTACCATTTCAGCGCAATCGGTGTACTTCAGAATGTGCCTGACGTGCAGTGACACAGACGCTATTGATTATTTTTTATCACTCTATTGGGCTGTTGCTTACCACGTTACTGGGAACAATAGTAGGCTGTGATGGAATTGAAAAGGTCGCCACAGTCAGCCACTAAACATTAGTCAATAGCATCCAAACAGCTGGCAGTGAGCAAATTGAGAGTCTCTTCTGGAAGTCCGTCAGGTCTTCCTTCTCATACAAAGAAGGAACAAGAATAAGAGGGCACTGGCACACCAGATTATGTAACTCTCTTATCTTCCTCAATTCCCTTTTAGAAGTCATTCTGAATTTTAGGATACAGATGTGGGGGCTGCTAAACCCTCGTTTTGTGTTTCTCAAAAAATCGTTAACAAGTTTAACTTGAGATAGTATATTTCCTAGATGAAAATGCACAATGGATGTAGTCCTGGCTGTAAGCGTTAGTTTAAGTCATTAGGATGCAGGAATCAACTTTTGTTTGGGAACTGCAGCTGAAGACCCAGTTTTGCAGAACCAGGGCAGCCAGAGAAGCTTTTGTGGTGCCGATATGCAACATTGGACTGACAGCTGGGGGTACCGGCATTCAGCGTTTGTGTGCTTGTCTTTCATACACACCATACCTTAGACTTTCATCTGTTTTGTGAACAAGAGATGAAGCAGAGACATTCCAGAGATGCCGTGACCAGTTAGTAGTGCGGAGATCTGAGAGAATAAACTCCCCAAACCAGTATAGCTTCTTTTCTTTTACAATAAGTGAACAAAACAATCTCTTTTTAAAATGTTTAAAAAATAAAATGCTTCTTTTCTTTACTATACTGTGATTTGATTGACAGCACCAGTCCTTTTTTTGTCTAGATAGTGAGGTAGAAACCTAAATAAAGCTGTCGTGCTGGTGGTTGGATGGCCGCTGGATGAAGGCTCTTCATATTACCCTACAGATGATGGAGAAGAAAGTGCAGAACTTGTTTAATGGAATAAAGCCACCAGGATATGTTGGAAACACAAGGAATCCACAAAGCTCTTCTGGAAGTGGAAGAAAATGGGAGCTTTTGGCCAGGGCCAGCTACTGATTCTATCACTATGGATGTCATCAGGAAAATATTTTTGGAAACGACATCTATGTGCTTGATAAAAACACTGTACTTTGCAGAATGGTTGCGGAAACTCTCTCATCCATGATATCTGCCGGGCTAAATTAATCTTGACATATAGTTATCCTTAAGGATTATTTGATGCAAAAATGCAAGATGACGAATGAGGATAATTGCAGGTTTGTATTGTGTAGAAGCCTTTTTCTTCTGGAAAGCAATTCCACTCAAAAAAACTGTTAGTTAACGCAGTCGTAAAAATGCTAGTTATATTTTTAGTAGAGTTTCTAGTGAGCTTCTGTGTCTTCATTCACATCCTTTCATCAGCATGCATGATCATTACAACTGTTAATTATAAAGCAGTCCCGTTCTCAAGCTGTAAAGATTTGGGGGTTTAGCTTTGGAAGTTCCTCACCCAGAGTTGGTCCAGACAAGAACTGTCGCACTCGTAAAGGACTGAGAGTAACTAGAGACAGCTCCCCTTCGACCAGTAAGGCAGGTTACCGCTGCTGGAAGTCCTAATCTAATGGGTTCAGGTGATCCTTGAGCAAACATATGCACCTGGGATGTCTCTGTGTCCTGTTTATCTAGGGAGAGTGCAGTTTGTAAAAGAGCCCGTATTTATAAACCTGTCTTTCTGTTGAAAAAAATTGCCCCAAAGCATTCCGAAGTGTAGTGGCTGTAATTCTGCCTCATTTTTATTAGATTACATCAATTAAGAAACCAGGCTTTGTCTGTCCTTTCAGATTGTTTCTACTGTATTTTTAAACTGTTCATAAATTTCATGTGCTGCTGTAATTAACCAATCTAAAAGAAGACAACAAAACCAGAAAAAAAAAAAGAAAAGGGTAGATTTGCTGTGCTCCAGATCTCTGTTTAAGCTCTTCAGGCTGAGGCTCCTGTCTAGGTTTTAGTGTAATTTCACTCCGAGCCTCGAGACCCACTGTAATTAAATTATTACATTAAATTAGATAATTGTAATGTCGCTTTGCAATACACAATTTCCCTTAAATGTACATAGATGCTTATAATCATACGTAATTATCAAGAACAAAGTTGGAAGCAGTGGGAAATAATTGTAGTTTCATTTAATATGTTAATTGGTAATATATCTAATGAATGCATACATTGTTTCACCCTCTCTAAACACTTTGTATTTCTTCCTCGATTACAAGCTCTATAGTGAAGAGGTTCCAGATTTGTGTCTGCCTTTATGACAACAAACACAATAGGTTCTGTACAACAATCACTCGTAACCATTCTTCTCTCCTATTTTCCCAGTAATTCTAGCTCGGATAACCACCTGCCAGGTTACAGGGGGATTTCCAGGGGATTTTGGAAAGTGGGTACATAGAAACTAATTACCGGAGTTTGGAATGACAGCCTAATTCATATAGGATTCTTGGTTGCCCTTCCCAACATACTCTTTAAATGCCTTGTAAGCGTTGCATCAGTATTGATGAATGTTCCTCTTGCAGGTTTGGCTTTTCTCTTTCACACTTTCCTGTAGCTGGACAAACTCGAGCTTCAGAGCCAAGAACTTCATTACTGAAAAAAAAAGTCCCAGGGGATCTATACCACTCACAAAGTGGTCAGGTCCTCAGTTTTATCTCATCTCACAGGCAGCTTCACTGGCAAGAAAAGTGCTGTCTGCAATACAGTCCAGTGCTACCTCCAGGGTGTAACACCGACTCTAAACCCATGGAAACGCAAGAGATTGGACGGCACATTGTTCCTTGGCAAGCAGTGTTCCTTCCTGGGCTTTCTGCTGAGTTATCTAGAATGAAATTGTGAGCTTTAGAAAAGGTTTTAGATGGCAGACATGGACAGAACTGTGTGTGCTGAGAAAGGGCTTGTTCAAAGTTGGATCAGATTAGTGGGAAAGATAATTGCATGTCATCATCAAAAGGTCCAGAAACTCATGCCACGTTTTCTGGAACAAAGAAATTCTGCAAGTTTTAACCTAAAAGATTTCCTGTCAGAGGCAGGAGAAGAGCTAAGTGCTTCTTCCCACCCTGAAACACGTATACTGTACAGATGGTTGGGCTTCAGCAAAGCCTCTTCCCTTCTTCCAGGGACTTCTTTTTCCCTCAGGGAGAATGTTTCAGTCCCTCGTGACACAGGCTGTGGGAGAGAATTACTGCTGGGTTGTAATCAGAAGTCTGCCTTCAGTCTTAAGGGACTGATGTTTTGGAGACCCCAAGTATTTCCCCTTCTCCCCTGCCCACCCACGGAAAGCTGCCGTGCTTGATCAGAAAGGAGGGTTTGGGGAAAATTACTGCTTTTGCACTCTTCTTCCTCTGGCACTTTTTCACTTTCCTGAATGTTTTGCTTTTCCTGTATGTTGTTGTGGCAGAAAGCACATGACCCGACATGTTTCAATTAAAAGCATCACTTGCGTGTACGATTTCATTAGGTTTGCCTTCTTAGTGAAAGATTTATATGGAATTACCTCCTGTGTGCAGTGTAATTGCCTACGACTTTTTTGTCATTTCAGGAATGTTGGGTTGCTCTGTGTGTTGAAAGAGCCTATAGCACCTAAATGAGCAACCCAGGAAAACAGGGAAAGAGGATTCCAAGAATCTTTGAGTAACTGTAAGGTCTAATCTAACTGCAAAGATTAACTATTTGAGAGGTCACGGTGCTGCTTAAGTCTTTCAATCTGTTCTACTGCAATTTCTTTTCCAGTCTAATTAATTAAAGGTCTGAGCTAGAACTTTAGCTGCATTTTATTGGTTTCTTCTTTCTCCCCACCTCCCATCTCTCTGTTTTATTCTAACCTAGTCTCTAAATATAACCTAACCAAGGTAATTCTACTGCCAAATATCACCATAGCATCTGAATATAATTAAACTGCTTTTACTGTTCTCAAATGCTTTTGGACAAATGGAGCACAACTCACTGCCACCTTGTTCAGCCCAAATCAATTCTTAGACTTTTAGATGACAAATGAAATTGTGCAGATTTTATCTTCAACATGTGACCTTATAGTTTTTATGTTTCCCAGTATGGCACACACTTTGGGAGACACTTCTACTTTTTCAGTTAGGTGCAATAGACAATATTTTTTTCTCTTCTAATTACTGTGTATTTGATTTTGATGTTTCCATGATTGTATTATCTTGTTTGTAGTTACAAAGTTAATTATGCGTGTTCTTGGTGATGTGCATTTTCTTATAAAATAATTAATGTTTTCTTACAGCCTTCCCTATTCTCATACTCCACAGCCATAATTATAAACCTCATATAAAAGACACTTTGGAAAAGCAAATAAACCTTCAAAACAAATCTTTAGTCAAAACTAACCCCTTAACCAGTCCTTGGTGCAGACCATAAAGTATATGCATTATATGTTTCTTATGGAAAAAGACTGCTACTAGCATGGTTATAACTACCTTTTGCTTGTGAGAAAATCCTTTTTCTGAGTCACACGACACAAAAAAGTTAAAATATGAATGTGTCTTAATACCTTTACCTTCCATGTGTACGTGCACTCATTTTTCTTCACGTACAGTAAAGGACAGAGACTTCAGAAAACAATTCCAAGCATGTAAGTTAGGATCTTGCCATGAACGATCCGGAGGTGCCTGCTTCTCTCTGCTGACTATGCGGGGATCCTGGGAAGCCTCCCCAACTAAAGCAGCTGCTCAAATTAGATGCTTGGAGTGAGGAGACATAAATAGCTCTTAGATTCACGTTCTGCCTTCAGTACAGCTAAAATGTGGGATTCCTCTTCTGTTGCCTATGACGGGGGTTTTGCAAAACATTTGAAATACCAGCGCACAAAGCCTTCAGCATAGACATACTTATATCTAAGTCATTTAAAAGTCACAGCATTTTGATCCTTCTAAACACTCACTTAAGATAAGCTTGTAATGCAAACTTGTTCCTCCAAAAACTATCAACACTTGTATCTTTCATTTACTGGTTTGCTCTATATTATTTCAGGAATCCTACCGTGCCTGTAGCTTAAATGTATACACATTGAAAATCTGATACCTGTTTGCCTGTCTAATATTTTTTTTGTCACATACTAGCAACAGTCATAGTTCTAATACAGACACTGCCTTGGCTGTTGTTCTGCAGTCTTGACTAGGTGTTATCAAGAGATGCCACATTTACATGAAAAGCTTTTTTGATACAAACTGTAGGCTCCCAGACTTAGCAAGAGACCATAAACACCAGCATGAGTCCATACTTACTAAGCAAGTTCTACAGAGCTAACCACGTGNAACCGAGTTTCTTTAAAATCCTACACAGATTGTAGTATAAACTTGTTAGTCCAATACTCGACCATTCTGTTAGAAGGAGGATGCTACAGCAACTAGTATTACATGACTCCGTGGAACATAGCTTGCACAATTCATGTTAAAAATTGCTTTGAGATACTATTGTGAGAGAAATTGCAAAAATGGATACCTATGGAAATGTATAGCAAACTATGCTGTAATATAAATGTCTTTAAATATTTTCAGGAGAAAAAGGAAATGCTATAAACTGTTGGTAAATTTTTTGGATAGTGTTTATGTTTGAACTTTTCTCCGTTTTCCTGTAGAAACTTCCGTATCCTCTTCCTGTGTCCCTACAATGTAGAACAAGAAATGCTACAGGGATTGTGCTCCACCTTTCTCCTTCCTGCTGGGATATCCTTTCTGTAGTGAAATGTAAAGTATGTAATATTCAAGTAAAAATGTTATATTATTCTTTATCTCAGTCATTTTCTGTTATCTACAACATATCGAGCTGAATGTACACTGGTTGCAGAAGTACACCGCTATTTTTACATTTTTATGACATATGAGTTTCACAGCCAAAGGTAGCTAAAACCTATTACAAAGTCTCTTGTTTTCCAGAGTCTTATCAAGGGTTCATGTCTAAGCCAAACAAGACAAGGGTGGGTTGGGTTTTTCTCTTCATTGTTTCGACTGAATGAACAGGAAGAGGGGAGTGCTTTACCTGTCTGACACTAGAGCAATATTCACTAGCTCCCACTTTTCACTTGTCTGTCTGTCCAGACTCTGTCTGCATCCTTGTGGGAATTGTACAGGAATTTCTTAACTCCCAGTAATAAACAAGGAAATTAGTAATGGGCTTTGATCTGAGTTCCAGTCTTAATTCATTCAAAAAGTCAATACTTACAATAAAATAAAGGATGGGGACTTTAAAAGTTTATTTAATGTCAATGGACCGTGTTCTTGAATAGTCGGTGTAGGCTTTTACTGTCGTACTGTTCCTCTGAATGCTGGAAGCCTGTTTTATAACCCTACACACATATAAATGCAGATGTGCATATGCATGTTTCTCATTTAGATCAGTTAGCAGTTCTTCCCCAGCAATAGCAAGAAGGCACGGCGATGGTCAAGACGGAAGAGAATTATTCTGCAGTCTGGCAGACACAGAAGATCAGAAAACAAAATGATTTTTCATTTCAAATGAAGTTCATGTATGTGAAATAATAAATCATTCACAGGGCTGCCAAATTAAAATAATGAAAAATGGCAGAGACTTTTAAAAATATGCAGAGGTTTCAGACAATGTATTGAAATACATAGCAAATTCGAAGTAGATGTTTTAAAATTTGCCTTTAAAATAACACAGAACAAAACTCCTCCTGCTGCATGGGTGAGATCTGATGAGGTAAAAGTTTCTTAGAGTTATCAATCTTTTATTTTCCCCTCCACCTTTTCCGATAATGTATTTTCTTTATTGGCTTGGTTATCTTTCTTTTTCTGCTAAATAGAACAGGCAAACAGAATAAGGGGAAATGTTTTGACTTGTAGGAAATTAATAGTACGAAGAACAAAATAAGGATGTAGCCAGCAAAAACCATTATTTAAAATTTGTGCCTTTGCTTAATCCCAAACTGATTAAGAAGTCTATATCAATGTCACCTTTATTTTATTTACCATACCTATTTATATTATAAAGTTCTTGCCTGATCTTTATAGATCAGATATAAATTCTGATCTATAAATAAAATGTAGAAAGATTGCTCCTTTAATAATGTGTAATTTAGCATGAAGTTAGCATGTGGCAAGGAGTGGTCCCTAAAGAAAGACCTGTGTTTCAAACTGACACAATGACACTGTAAGTTGACGGGAGTGCTTTTTTCTAAGCAAACCACAAGATTGGAGTTGGCAGTGGGAAGTATAAATTTGCATGTGGGAAACATTTATGATTGTGTTAGAGCATTCTGCTTTTGTAGTTAATAGATTTGACTCAAATTTCTGTTTTACTCAGGCTCCCTCCTGTCTAAATTAACAGCACTGCACTGAAATTGTTGGTGTGGTGTTACTCTCAATTTTCATTGAGCTAATTCTGAACAATTTCAGCCCTTTGTTGGTGTTTCAGAAATGAATCTTGGCTTCCCAGTCCCAAAGAGACAGAAATAACTTTAGCCCATTTTTTTAAAAGAAAGGAGTCTTTTAGGATCACGCACCAGATGAGTGCCGGTGAGAGAACTTATGTCTGCGCAACTGTAGGTTTGCACGCTTTGATGTGTTTGCAGAGGGTCTGCCAGTTCTCCCTGCTAACGGGTAACCCAACTTTCCTCTCTCAGCCAAATTGACAGAAATGCTCTCAAAGGTCCAACCAACATTACTTTAAGTCCTAAGAAAATTCCGTGAAACTTAGCACTGGGAAAGAAGACCCCATTACTGCTATATCAGGAGGAAGTGTAACTGAACTCAGCAAGACACAGACACTAGTTAGTCCACATGATGAAATGCTATAAACGCCTTAATCATGTGATGAATGTCAACTGGAGTTTGCACTCATTAGGCACCAAAAAAAACCCCAGTCAAAATATGTAAAGCCGTATGAAGCCACACTTCATTAGCTCGTCTTTCCTTGAACAGCTTGGATGTTTTGCACAGCTTCCCATAGATTTAAATTCTCTTCTTGTCCAACATGCACAAGAGGCTACTGGAAAAGACTGGACTGTCTTCGGGGCTGGTGTTACGCCATAGATTTGAACAGATTACTTAACAGTCTTCAACCTGCTCCTCCTTCTTTAGATCATTATTCCTTGGTATTTCTGCTTGTCTAGATGATCTTGGTTTGCCTATCAGAGCCTGATGAAATCACTTTTCAGAAGGTATAGATAACTGTTCTGCTCTCTGGATTAACCTCGAAAGCAGTGCAAAGTGTTCAATACCTTAGCCCAGAGGTTGCAGGAGTCTTTGTTCCTTGGGGGCATCAGTGTAAAATTACAGATGTGCTAGTGACCTTAAGAAGAACAACATTTACAAAAAACAAGGTGCAAATTCAATGAAAGTGTAAGAAATTTATATTTTACCCTAATTTATCTGTTACACTTCTGATCAGCACTACTAGATAAAACAGTCTCTGCTGAGTTTTATAGAGGAAAAAAAAATATTAACAAATAGCCTGGTGAGCAGCTTGCTTCTGTCTCCAGAGGGTTCTCTTGTTGCACAGACAGACACACGGTTCTGAACCAGTGGCTTTCTGAACCATTCTTCTGAACCATTTTCTTTCCCCACTTACTTGAATGCATAAGGCTGTAAACTCATTGCTTCCTCTAGGGCAAGTGGAAACCTTTAGTACAAAGGCTGAAGTAGTAAAAGTGGAGTTATAAGACACACCGGTGTTTGGTTTCATGTGATGCTTACATTAGCACTTTTTTATCACTAAGTTATTGCTCAGTGCTGTCACAAAGGGAACCTGAGCTCTGTGGAAGTGGACAGGGGATGCTCTAGTGAAAGACTTTTTACCAAAGGTGAAGAACAGTCTCATGAAAGCTTAGCAACTATTTCAGAACCTGCATTTTCAGGTCGGTTTGTTTCTTTAAATCTCATTACAACCAGCTTCAAACAAGGATTTCTTCACCCCATAAAACCTGTTTCATAATTTGATAAAGTTTAAAAAAAATAAATCTGTGTGTGTTTCTCTGAGGCTTTTATTGAGGTAGAGACAGGTCGAAAAGATGAGTGCTTTGTGTAACTCTGAAAACAGTGAAGCCAGAATCATGACTTGCCTCTCCTGTGGGAGGTAACCAAGTTGGGCATTTACCATGATGCTGAAAGGGTTTCCTTCCTCTTCCCTGTACTTCCCCAATTAGCATGGTCTGCAAGAACTCCATGTGCTCAAGGGCCACATCACTAAATCATGGCTATAAGTCATATTTAAAGCGGGGCTGCATCTGCCCCTGCAGGTTCCACAGTCTCCGCTTTGATTTCTCTCCCACATGCAAAAACCTTCCTTTGGGGCCTGATACTTTCCTCAGTTGAGCAGCTGTCAAGGGAGTTTATGTTTGTGAAGAGACAAAAATGAGTCACAGGCTAAAGATTAATTTAATAATCTAGAAACAGATGCCCTTGAGGATGTGTGGTATAGTAGAGGAAACAGCAACTTCTATGATGCCTGTCTTTCTCCCAGCAAGAATCACCTCTGTCTTGCCTCAGTGCGGCTTTGCCAGCTTCTTTTAAGATAGGTCTGCCAGTTTACAGACCTCTAAGTACATAGAAAAACTGGGATTGTAGCACTTCAGTCCTTTTTAATGAGTTCTTCTGTTCACAAAACTGCTTAATTTCCATGGATCTCAACCAAAATATAGTATGTGCCTTTTTTCCAAGGTGCATGTTTTTTCATCACTTTTCTTCAAAGTTCTGCATAACTGTTGAGTGGGGTGAAACAGGGAACTGAGATGTTCTGGGTCTCGTGGCAAGGGTGCTGGGAAATGATGAGCAGCCATTGATAACA
>VZTM01015627.1:3053-36677 GCA_013400555.1 Jacana jacana | reverse complement strand
GGAGGGGAGGGGATTTAAGCTGTGTTCAGCACTATATATACTAATATCCTTTATCAGGAGTTACACCTTCAAATGTAGCTGTTCATGGGTTTATAGACCCAATAGAAATTCTACGTGTTCACTAATATTAGTGCTTATGGGCCAGGTTGCAACAGTATGGATTGTGCTACTTATATGAGATTAAAGCACACCACTGTGTCCAACATTAGGGGTTGCTGTAAACTATTGGTCTGTAAGATATGAACTGAAGAAAGTTTATAAATGGCTGCTTTGAGCTGTCATTGCTGCTTAAGAAGGTTCAGAAAGACTGTGCACCGATGACCTAATTAAATAATTCACTTTCTTTTTTGGTCAATGACATCAATGAAATACCTGCAAAAAAAATTATCCAAACTGTTGTTTTCTGTTGTCACATTTTCTTCCCGATATTTTGGCAGGTGACATCTTGCATATTGTAAGCCAAATGCGTCAAAGAATTAGAATCTGTACTTGTGTGTGTAACACCTTAACATGTCTTAAAATTGTGTAGGTAACAACCAAAACTCTGCTTTTTGTCAGACACATACTTGGGATTTTTTAAGTGAGCCTGTATTTTGAACATCAAAGTTCACTGAGAATGAGGATTAATTTGCTAGTGGGAATAAGGATCGTAGCTGTGTTTGCTAAGTGTTCAACAGATAAGGATGGAGCCTCCAAACCCTAACCCCACATTTTTTCTATGTGGGTTTTCAGGTGTGGCTTTTATTATGTTATTCCTCAAAATAGGGAAAAAAAACCCCAAAACCAAAAAGCAGTTTATGTATGTTCAATTGATGAACTTATTAACTCGTTGGGATGAATTTTATGTTTAGCAGATCAGTTGTACGTTTCTCTGAAGCTTTCTGTGTGGAAACAACCCCCAGACTGCGGTGGAGTGTATGCAGTGTTAATATCTGGAAACTTCAAAGTAACCTTAGTCTCTGATTTATAAAAAATAAAACATCCTGTTAAGTAGCATGATGATCAGCTGCAGAAATGTTATACTACAGCCTCATTAGGGTCAGAATTAAACAAGGAAATTCTTGATGGAGATAACAGATTATCTTTCAAAGTATCATGGCTCCAATCATTTTTTTCAGCTATGATGCAGAGACTTTCTCTTGTTAGCTAGGATTATTTTATTTGCTCTCCTCAAAGCATGTCGTCATTCTTTTGGCTTCTGAAAATCCTTACTCACTGTGTTCTTTTCATCTATTTTTTCAGGCTTGTGATGCTGTATTTTCAGCTTATTTTTCACTTTTTCAAATAGGTTGTTTCCATATTTTGAGGATATATCAATAAATCTGCCTTTCTTTGCCAAAAAAAATAGGTTTTACACGTCTGGAATTTATTTTACATTCACATTTAGATTTTTTTCACATCTGTTTCTTTTTTGCAAGTATTCTAGGGGAATCACTCGGCTTGCGTTATTATTTTTTTTTATAAAAGCACTCAAATTCTGTTCCTATTTATTTAAAATGTTTTCTCGTTCAGTGATCTGCAAAATAAAATTAATCTTCAGCTCATTTTTTATTCCAAATAAAAAAGGACTATGGTTTTAGGAGGCAGACAGGAAGTTATGCCCTTTTGACCCAAAGAACTAAGAGGAAGGTTGGGAGGAAGATGATAAAGAAAAAGCAAAGGAGGATATGATTTGTATGCACTGGTCATAGACCTTCAAAGTTTTAAATTATCCCAGTAGGAGGTATTTGGGGAGCAATCCCAGAGAGAACATGGAAGCATGTTGTAGTCCACCACACTGTATAGACTTTTTTCCCCTGAACAATAACTTAGTTACAGCTATTCCAGCACATTTCATACAAGACCAGGTTTCTGTGATCCTTTCAACAAGTTCTGTGTGAAAGTAATGTTTTGTGAGCACAAAATGCTCCTGAACAATTATGTCAACTTAGGAAGTGTATATTATTGGGGAAGTAGAAGCCTCAGCTGCACAGATACTTGGGATTCTGACTTCTTTTCTTCACCTTCCTCTTCCTTGCTCATTCTCATTGCATCATTTTCTTCTTTTTACTTATATACTTATCTATCTTGCAGCTTTTCCTCTTTTTCCTTAATATTTATATTTATCCTTTTTACACCTCCCAGCCCTTTTGGTAATCTTCCACTGTCTGCTGGAAAGGAAAATGGGGCAAAGCTTATATTTTTCCATTGAAAATTCAGAGGATGCCTATAGAGATGGAGAGAGAGAGAAGAAAGGAGTGCTGTTGTTATGCAAGTCTTCTCTGCTTCCTCTCTTCTGCAAGAGCTTATCCTTGGAGAGCCCAGCAGGATCCTGGGGACTAGGGACAGGAAGGGGCTCTGAAAATCTTGCCCACATTAGAAAACAGGTAACTTAATCCTCCTTTTATCCCACAGGAACCTGAGGATGAATGGGTGTGCCCAACAAGTGTGACAGCAAATCAAGAAATTAGAAACAGTCCTGTGGAGGAGGAGGCTAAAAAAGAAGAATGGGCAGAGATGTTAGGACTATGGTTTATACACCTCCTTGGCCTGAGGAAGGACAGGGAAAGGCAAGGAATGGCGCTTATTCCCTCTTGCATTGGTCAGGAGTACAGCTGGCTGCTAAGATAAGTCACTCTGGCCACCATCGTTTCCCCAAGAGGATGAGGACCTGAAGAGGAAATCAGTGTGTCCCAGTGCTCCTCCAGGCCTGGGGCAGCTGAGCAAGGAGCCCTTCTGAGGCCTTGGAGCAGACAGAAGGGCCACAATAGTAAAGCAAAGTGACAAACTTGTACAGGCATTTCTTGTAAACTTAGCAAGGGCTAAGGCTATGTCATGACAGTTTATGCCTGGCCACAGATTTTTCTTGGTGAGTCAAACACCTTGTTCAAGTAAATCATTAGCTGCTGCACTGAGCTAAACTTGTCTTTAATTAAAACTTCTTCCAAACATCACAGACATTTGAATTTGTGACCCTAATGTTTATTACACTAAACTTACATCTGTTGGAACAAAGTGTGATTGGAGCTTACATTTTCAGGCACTTACACTAGACAAAAAAGAAGTTAATAAATGTCTGAAGATGAAATTGTAGTAGAGAAGAATTTGGTCCAGTCTCTTCAGAATCATGAAATATATAGCCAGATATAATAATCCTACTTCATACTTGCATGGGTAGATGCACATGAGTTTCTCGTAAATTCAATTCGTTCCTGTTGATCATATTTGACAGCTTTTACATATATTTGTTCACTTAGTGTCTTCCCAATACATTTGACAACAATAAAATATAAAGTTGCTGATAAGTGGAATTGCATGTTTCCCTTAAATTCTGCATTCCTTGTTGGGTCCTTTTTGTTGATTTTCTTTAGAAATGTCCCAGCATTTGGCCTACCGTGTTTGTAGTATACCTGTTCTTAATGCTCTAATGCTCCTTCATTTCCTTTGTCTAGCACAAGATGCTGTTATTCCACAAAGTCCCAGGGAGAGTAAAAAAAAAAAAAAGGAGAGAAAAAAATGTTAATTTAGGAAGTAAATCTGCTCAGTGTTTTATCCCAACATCCTGTCCTCCTGCTGCTTTTTATATGACCTTTTGCACTGCACAGAATTCATTACTATTGTAAAAAATGTAGTTTTGTTTCTTACAAAATTTCAAGAAACCCATGCCCTGTTTTAAAGTAGATGGGAATTACAGATGGCAAAAACATGCCTTCTTCTAAATCTTTTTCATTCAGCAGCAGCTCCATGAGTTTGCTAACTCAACCCACTAAACAAAAACATCCCAGCAATAACAACATGCAGAAGGAAAAGAGACAACATCATTATTGCTATTTTATTTACCATTTCACTGCAGGACAGCACAGGAACCCTAACCAGGTCAAGACTGCATTGTGTCAGGTGCTGTACACAATAAATAGCAGTTCCTGCTTCAGGAAACATGGAATTTGTGCATATATTTATAGCCAGGTTTGTGGCCCCATGGTAACTCCTTTCATGATTACCTCTACAAATGCTGGAGGAGACACCCAGAAATGCTTGTTGCAGGACACAAACACCTGTGGTTTCACCCAGGCTGAAGCTCAGTATAGTTTTACCTCCACGGAAGGATAATCACACCTTAATGTAAGTGCAGAGTAATAAGACCCAGAACAGTTTGTGTTCTTTAAATGAAAGACACTCTATACACATATGTGTTTACTGAAAGGCCTTCCAAAGAGGCATAATTATGCCAGCATCTCTGTGTAATTTGCCTAGGTCAATGCTAATATTAGTAAGTACCTATTCTGTGGGACAGACATACTGCTGCAGTGCACAGTCCCTGGCCTGCGTGTCCATCATAAATCACTCTACAGCAGAACAAGACTAACATATATCTGTCTCAGCTTTTTTAATCCAGACCACAAACACTGATAGAACCTAAAATGTTTGCTCAGTCTAGACGGAGTGGAGAAATGGAGGCACACGTTGAATTTGCTCTTTGGGGAGTACCTTCTGTTCCTTTTAAGGAGGCAAACCTTACACAGAACACCAGAAATGTCTGGCTGTGCAAAAGCAACAAATGTCAATAGACCCAGGTGGTTCCTTAAAATTGTTTTGATTAATGCAAAATAATCAGGTTTGCACATGGTCTTTTAGAGGTTGGGAGTGCATTTAGTTTAGCATCTACAGAAAGTGCCAGGGTGTCTGCCTGCCCAAAAACAGGAGCAGCAGGTGGGACACTGCTACTTTCCCTGTGCTGTCCTAGAAGGGGCCAGTCCTTCACTGGCTGAAATGAGCCAGGAAGCTGCAGAGGCTGCCATCGGGACATGCCAAGCTGTGCCTGGTGGCATCCTAGCCCCAGTGTCCCTTCCTGCTCTCCCAGCTCTGGCCAAGAGCAGGTGTGCAGGAAGAGCCACACTGGGGCTGGGCGATGGGGATGAGCCTGTGACCTGAACCAGCAGCCAAGGAGAATCATAGATCATGTTGGTCTCTTCCTGCAGATAGGCAGCTGTGGGGAGGGACATGAGCTCGCTCCTCCAGAGGGCAGGGGTGAGGAGGTGAAGGCCTGCGGACTGTGGTGCAAGTGGGGCTGTTGTGCCTGCTGCCTCCCCAGCACCCCGTTTTTACTGGAGCTATGTTAAAAACGGCAACCAAGGCCAAGTGCTGGGGTATTTGCCACCTGAAAGCCCCATGCAACCCAAGAGGGCTTGGCTTTGGCTGGAGGGAAGGGGAAGGGGCATGCTGAGCTGTGAGTCACCCTTGCTCTCTTTGGCAGGCCCATGGCCGCCATTAGACTGTCTTCATCTCAAACCACAGTCTGGACCTCTAGGCCATGGCAAGCAGCTTGATCTGGTGGTTTTACTGTCTGCCTGTGGCTGTTGTGTTTATCACAGCACCTCAGCTGTTCTTTGTGGAAATCACACTTTCCATTGAGAATAAAAACTCGCTTTCTAGCTCTGATGGGGTCAGAGAAAAGCCCAGTGTGACTGGGCTCGGGAGCCAAAAGGCAAATAAAACTAACTCCAAATGCCATTGGTTTGGTTTGGTTTGTTTTTTTCCAAAATCTCCAGCCCATGGAATTAATGATTATTCCAAAGATTGGGTGGGCCATGGAGAGCCTCCTGTGGCCAACTGTCCCTTTTCCTGTGATTTCCACCTGAAGGCCTTTCTAAGAGTCCCCAGAGCAGTTGTTTAAGGGCAGTGTCAGCAACTGTGGGAGAGATCCACCCAGAATGGGACCCCTGAAACGGCATCCTCATAGCCCCATGCTCCCATTTGTGCCAGTCACCAGCACTGGTCCCAGTGCTGCCGGCCGCTGTGGGGGCCCCTCATGCTGCAGCAGAGCTGGAAGCCAAAAGCAGGAATTCCTGACTCGACTGACCTGAGTCCAAATAGCTGAGATTAAGCATGGAAAAAAAAAAAAGAAGAAAATAAATAAATTAAAAACAGTTAACTCTTTTCAACTGAGTTAATAATTGATGCATTTTCCAGGCTTGTCTCTTGGCTTTCTGGGAGCAGGAAGCAGTGCCCCTGGGACACCTTTTGAGGCACCGTTTTCACATGTTGCCTTGGCCCATGAGGGTCACAGAAACGTCCTACTGCCTAGGATGCTCAGGGCTGCTCAGCCTATAAAAACACAGCTACCTAACACCCCTGCATTCCTCCTTGGAGCCCAGGATGGATAGGCATCAATCTGGAGAAGGCTTTAAAGGGTTACGGGGCTGTGAGAGGGAAGGGTGGGGAGCGGAAGGCGCAGGGGGAACCGTGGTTCTCTTACAATCGTCAGATCAAGTCACAGGGTGGAGGAGGATTTTCCAGATCCTCTGACCTTAAGGTTGGGGAGTGAAAGGAAGAGGAAGCACATTTGCACAGATCCTCTGTCAGAGCTTCCTCAGGGAGGGGCTCGGTCTTTCTGGCCCTTTGGTACATGCAGGGCCATGCACACACATATGCACAGCTAAATAAACATGGGAATGAAGTTCAAAGTAGACCCACAGGAGAAAACCTAATCTATGGGAACCTGTTATTAACACTTGTGTTCACCAGCCCCTCGTATCTTAAACATTAAGTGTTTTAACCAGCCTTAAAAGAAAACAGTTGCTGGGTACCAGTAATACCTTGCAGGCCAATAGCACTTTCTAAGATCTTTCAATCACCTTTTGAGCCATTAAGCCTGGTTACACTTTTGGGTGGGCCCTTTAGAAGACTCAGAAAAGTAGGGAAACTGAGGCATAAAACTTGAATTAGTTGGTGGGGTGATTTGGGAACCCTGTGGCAGAGCTGCACAGGGAGCAGAGACCCCATAGTTCCCCATCACTTATTTTGCACCTGATCCAAAGCCCATTGAAAAAAACAGGTTTTTATTGACCTTAATAGGCTCTGTCTTAATCCCTTGTCCCACAATGACATTGGCATTTGTATTATATAGCACATCTGTCTTGAGGAACAGACATCTGAATCCTCAGCATAGGTTTCTAAGACAGTAAAACAGATTACAAATAGGCATGAGAGAATATCTGTTGTTTCCCCATTTTACTTGTTTCTCAAAATGCAATCATCAAAAGTAATAATTCAAAGGTTCATTAACCAAGTTTTCCCTGTGTTTTTCTTCTTCTCCCTTGTTTCTCTTCTTGGCCTTTCTTTAATTTTTTTTTTCCTCTTCATTTTGTTTTCAAGCTCCAGGAAAAGTTAACATGGGCCATTTTAGATTAAGCACAGCATTTGGTGGGTGAGACCTTCCCTACAGTAGATTTCAAAGAACAATTAGGACGTTATAACTGTAAAGAGGCACTCAGACCCACAACATTTCTCAGTAGTTTATGTTTCCTAATCCTCAAAAATTCACCTCCTACAGGACATTAAAAAAAATAACCTAGCATGCGAGGAATTCATCCCCTCACGGTAGCAGAACTACTGCCTTACACAATGTGTCGAATTCAGTAAGTGCTCTTTTCAAAAAGCTTTTTTTTTTTCTGCACTGTAATTGTGTGTGTGAGTGCCTGTGGCAGTTTAGCTTCCTGGCAGGTTAGCCAGCTGAAGGTAACTGGAACTTCTTCTTGAGTCACAGAGGTAATTTGGTGCAGGTACAAGCCATGTTAGCAGCTCCCTCGGCCCTGCAGCAGGGTCCTCACCTCAAATGGGAAAGTAGGTCAGTCTCCTCAAATGTTGGTCTGATCACCTCTTAGCATTTGACCATTGTTGGTTTTTCAGTCAGTTTTTGACAAATCCAAGTCACTCTGCTGCATTTTCTTATCTACCCACCTGTACTCCTACATCTCTTTTATTGCTCCTACGCTGCTGAGACGCAGAAATGATGTAGCTCTCCAAGTGACTAAGTGACTGCATAGCTAATCTTTTGACACGAGGTAGTGTTTACAGAGTTCTGATGACAGCACGGAAGAAACAGACCCTTTATACAGTGATTTACAAACCATTCAATCAGATATTTTCATATCAGAGAACCACAGGTTCTGACAAATGAGCCCAAAGAGCTGGGCACCAGTATGATCCATCTTTTTAATATTTCTTTCCTCCCAGTCGTTGACTTTGGTTTAGCCTATGTATTTCTTCCTCTTACTTATGAGTACTTTACTCCTGTGAAAGAGATAATGATATTTATTGGCTATTACCTTCTGGAGGTCTAAATTTTATTCCAACAGGATAACAAATATAGCAATAGGCTATTTCTGAACAGATTTTATCTCTTCCCATTGGAAAAAAAGCGCCCAATTTGTAGAGATAAGACTAAGACAGAATTAGAGCATCAAATGCCATCTCCAGAGACAACTAAAACCAGTTGTTTTTCTGGTTTATAATTGTCTGTGAAAAGGCTTTGCATCAAGAGGTTCACCAGTAGCAAGCTCCAGCCTCCCGCACATCCTGCTCACTGCTGGATTTCCACCATGCGGCAGAGGCAGCACTTGTAGTGCCAGTGAGTGACCTCTTCTAAGTTATCTCCACCCACCCAGCTCCATCCTGCAGAAAGTATCCAGAGTATTCTGTATAGGTCTTCTTCAAGATGCAGGGTGAGGAGAAATGAATGCTGGCCACCACCTATTCTCTCTGAAATACACAGCACAAAATTCAGCCTCATCTCTCAATTCTTGATAATGTCTGCCTGCACCAATGCCATCTGGATAAATACTGTGCATATAACCTAAGTATTTGCTGAGTTTTGACCTATTAATTAAGTTTTGACCTGTTCCAGTATCCTGAATGCTTCTGAATTACTCTAATACTCAAGGCTACTAAGACTTCACCGTCACTTTGTAGCTGCTGAGAAAATCAGAACCCTGTAATAGCCTGGAGGCTGGACTTAGTGTCAAAGTGTCTTTAGCACCAGCAATTCATCCAGTAGCTGCAATTTGTTGTGGGTGTACCTGTACTTGCACACTGGGAAGAAAGCTCCCTTCAACACAAATTTGACTTGCTTAGTGCCCTGTTTGCTGAGCAGGGCAGCACAGCCACATCACACTGATGCTCATCTTAGCACTGGTCACCAACAAATGCCAAGTCCAGATCCAGGTCTCCAGATGGGAAAGTCCTTCCTGAGGAGGCAGGTCGCTCCTTTCTCTCCATGATGGCACCTTCCTTTAGCATTTGCATTCTCTTGGAGCAGAGGTGTTATTACCATAGGAGGAAATCCACAGGAATGGATTAAACTATACCCCTTGCTCACACAAGAGACAGGAATGACTGCAGGCTTTGTGAGTGCAAATCAAAGGCAAATCTCATTTCTTCAACTCACCATTTCTTAAGCAGCTCTTCATACATATACAGGGGGTCTTAAGCAGTAATTGCCTATTCCAAAGTTTAGTGATGTGGGTGAGGAGAGGTGAAAAACAGACAGACTTTCTTCTGAAGCTGCGATTCCTCCTGCCTACTTCTGGGGAGGCTCTCCTGGAGCTGGTGTCACAGGCTCTCTTCCCATCAGTATGGGAATGATGCGGGTGACTGCTTCCTCTCCCCTCTCTGGAGCCACCTGGAATGGGTCACAACTGGATGGGGTTCCTGTAGGAGGACTTTGTGATGTGAATGACCTACTGTGGAAACTGAAAACCAGCAAAAAGCTAAAAGGAGCTTGGCGTTTCCTCCCTGAGGTCAGGAACAACAGCTTCCAACTTTGCAGTCGTGTGTTTTCGCTCTGCCTTGTGTGGACAGAGTAGTCATATTTGTCTTGTTTCAAAGCTCCCAAGAGAGGCCAAAGCTAAGTTACAACAGATTTTTACATTTCAGCAAGGACATATTGTGGTCTTTCATGGAAAAGAAATAGCAGCGTTGCTGTTCACAGCTCGAGCTGCCACTGGAGCAACATGGCAATGTTTTTTTCATAAACCAGCCTGCCTTTACTTGCTAAACTGGACCAGTGCTGTCACATGAAATCAGTTTGCGCGTTGTGCTCTGTGAAGATTATCCCATCCTACCACCTGCAACTAGCACTCCACCAGCTTTGGTTATGGTTCCTTTGTGTGGGGTCATCTACTTTCTGACATTTTATGAGACTTTTAATGCTCTGCAGGCAGAAATTTGAGGCAAAATCCCAGATCAGGTTTTAGAAACGCCAGGATCTGCTGCCTGCTGCTAGCTGAGCAGTTTGAGTTACAAAAAGAAGTGGGAATTCTTTACAGGGCTTATGTTCTTTAAGAATTGGCAAAAACTATTATAGTCTTGAATCTATTTTTGCAATATTTTCTGCTTTTCCACATGATTCCCCTGTGGCTACCCTTCCAAGGGTTAAGAGGTAACATTTGGGAAGCTCTGATCTCGTGCAGCACTCTGCAGTACAGAATCGTGCCATGAATTACCCCGTTGTCTGAATCCCCTAATGTGACTTTTCCCAGGTAGTGACACTGATGGGACGGAGCCCAAGAGAACCACACACTGCAAAGCAGCACGTCTCATCCCTATCAGCAGATGGTGGAACTACACCTTGCCACAGTATGGTCAAATCTTCTACTAGCGTAAATCCCAGCTCTGAAACAGTGCTGTACAACCTTCTGTAGCTAGCAAACATCTGGAAATCTGTGATAAGGATGAAAAAGCCTCAAAAATTGTTTGAGCATAATTTCTGAGCAGAAGAGGGAAGTGTCTGGGGAAATTCCTCTGTATGAATCCTCATTCCTTCTAACTTTTCTGCTCTGCTAATAAAAAAAAAAAACCAACTTTGAACCAGACTTTGCTAAAATCTTAATTTTCAAATTTCCAGTCCTGGAGTGGAGCAGCTTGTTAGTTTGTGGCTTCTCAGGAGTGGGTAGAAGGAGTTTAAAGCTGCTCCCTGGCACCAGTGAGCACAGGTAGAAGCAGCTCGAGGTGTGCCAGCAAGGAACCCCAAGGTGGGAGGCAGGCCAGCACTGCGGCTTGGGCACACAGCCGAGTGGGCTTGCACTGAGGCAGGAGAAGGCAGGAATAGCCCTGCACTGGGAGCATGCTGGGCAGGCTGTGTTCCTCCCCAGCTGCTGGAAGGGTGGACATGACTACGCCAACCGTCCTGCCTGCTAAAACCACTGGAACAGGAATTGTGGAGTGAAGGTGAGACGGAACTCTGAGTGCGAGGATGCTCAGATGTGATAGATTTGTTTAGCTTGTCACAGAAATGGAGACTAATGTTAAAATCTGAAGTGTACTGGTCTCTGCAAGTGTTATGGGTTTTAGCTTGTGATTTCCTTTAAAAATCCTCTGTCTGTCTTTCACACTTTTTTTTTTTTTTCCTTCATATAAGGACACTTGGATACTGCCTCTGGAAAGGAGAGTGAATTATTCTGCTGCAGGAGCCAATAACGAATGGACTCATTAAATTTTATTTCGGAGAGGAGGGAACAGAGGGTAGGGAGACAGAGGAGGAAGTGCTAAATGTTCAATTAACCAAATGAGCTAGCAGGCTAAACGTTGGGGAATGCTTTATATGATATATTACCATGCAATTAAATGGCAGTACGGTATTATGGTCTTACATTAAATCTCATTTAATTTCCTGTAAGGTCTCATGATGAACATGCTCTAACCTACTGAATGGCTCTTCAGCAAAGTGACTACTTTCCTCAGGTTAGATACATGAGCTTTGTCTGGACTTACACACTGTGAGGTAATGATTTGTTCATGTAAATGGCTTCACTGAGGCAACTTCGCATTAGCCTGGCTCCCTCCTGGGGCATCTTTGGTATGTCAGAGCGAACGTGGAGAGCTTGCTGTGTGATGCAACATTTTTGCTCTTCTCTTCTTTCAGTATTGCCAAAATCCATGATCATGACTAGTATTTTTCCCAGTGCAGAAGTAAGTCACTTTTAAAAGAGTTGACAAGAAAAGATTGATGTGCTGTGTGTGCTTGTGAAATTAGTACTGCAGGCTTAAACAGTGCCATTTTGCCACCTGGTATCAGTCTTCAATTGCTAACGCTCTCTTCATCTAAGGACCGAGTCTTACAATCACAGTCATGGGTAACCATTCACTCAAAGCATTAACAAAGGCAAACAATACATTTATGCAAATGAGAGAGGTTAAACTAGGAGGGATACACTGCAAAGTAGGGATGTGGCTAAGTGTATATTCTTAAATGCTCGGGGCTTTAGGTGAAATCTTAGTTGTTGGTCAGTTACTACAGCACTGATGTATTATTAGTTCATATTCCCCTCATTATGGGGAACTTGACTGGGTTTCATACTAGTCTCAAACTACATGGAGTTGTCACCCTCCTTCAGTTCTCTCAGCATCTGTAGTTTCTGTGATGCACCACCAGAGTCACTCTTGAAAGGAAGGTAACCTGGAGAAAGGAAGGAGCGTGGCAGGTCAGGGCTGAGCTGAGCAGAAGAGCTGTGGCAAAGATCACTCGAGATACACTGAGACCACGTCAACTCCTACTTATTGATGTTAATTTGTAATTTTCATGAGTACTGTGATCAAATAAACTTACGAAAACATAATCCAGATTGCTGGGGCAGAGGAACACTGCACACAGGGCTGCTCTGACATCCTGTGTGTTGTTGGCCCAGAGCCACTGCCAGCTGCAACGTTTTTCTCTTAGAGAGATGAAATTGCCGCTCCTGAATGCACACAAATATTTAAACAACCAACACAATATAAAGCAATGGATATAAGGACATAAGATATAAAACAGACTTTTGGTAATAAATCTTTTTGAGAGAGCAACAGTCTACTAATTTCTCTCTAACATTTAGCAAAGCCTTAGACCTAATGCTGACCTCTGCCAATACTTTTGTGTATAGATTCAATAGGAATCCCAACAGTTTGGGATCTTGGTTTTCCTTTCACCCATCTGTTACTAACACAGCACATATTTTAGATGACTGTTACACTCCACAGGAGACCTGCCAAATAAAAATTCTCATTTATTTACATGATTAATAGCTACTAGTAATTTGCATTTACAGCACAGTGCACCTTCTCTTGAAAACTCAAAATGCTTCCTAAATATGAGGATCAGGGCTTTTTAATACTTCTGAGAGGCAGTGTATCGTTTTCCCTATTCAAAACTACGTGGGCTACCGTAGGGAAAGTCTCACATTCAGTGTTAGGGCTGGAAGAGAAAGGCAGAGCCTTGAGGAGACTGTGAGCCCCTTGAGTGCTTTTGCCACAAAACCACCCAGCAGTAAATGAGAAAACTGCATGCACCATAAAAAGGGCAGTCACACTGAATGCAGTCAGTAGTGGTACCTATGAAATACTAAGTCATTTTAGAGTCAAACGATTTTTATGAAACCTGCTCACTTGAAGGCTTTCCTGTGGGGCATTTTGAGTCAGATTCAACCTGCTAAGCAGAGGGGAAAAGTGCTAACTTGCATTAAGGGAAAGGTCAAAGCTACACTGATTAGCACATGTAGGAAATAACCAGGCTGTCTGTGGTTCAACCCGGGGGATGCTGAAGACGTCAGTCCTCCCACCCTGTGTGCCTCAGCAGCCTTCTGCTGTACTTGATGGTCCTCACGGTGGCAAAGAGCTTCTCACACAAAGGCACTTTATGGCACTGAAGTGTTTGGTTGGCTCCCTCTTCCGCACCACAAGGGTGGAAGGAGAGTGGGTGAGCCGATATGAAGCCGGGTCTGTACCGTCTCGGTGCCTTGTGACGGGAACTACAGTGATATGTTGCCTAGTAATGATCTTTCTAGGGACTCAAAAGGCTTTATAAATTTTTAATGCTCCAAATTCATTTTCTGATAGCCTTAATACAAGTTTATGATTTCACTCTGGGAAACAATAGCTGGGAAACATGGTCCCAGTTATTAAGGTCCTACTACATTGTTTTGTTTAATTTGCAGTATTATCTCAGTTTCGTTTGAGGTCACTTTTCAACAATAGCCACAGCACCAGTTTTATCAATCTCAGCTAACTATTCTGGGTTGGGCACAAGATGGGGTGATTCAGGTCTCACATAAATCAGTTTTAGAGTGGGTTTAGCTCCCTGAGCTCCCTCTGGAGTTGCTCCTCCTTTACACCAAGGTAAGTGCAGGATAAGGATCAGGCATTGACAATTTCTCTTTCCAAGGATCCGTGCTGCAGAGTCTGTCTCTGTGATACGGGTAGTGAATATCTCCATTCTGCTCCACTTCCAGGCATTCATTTCCTGTAACAAAGTTTTTAAGGAGTCTCTGGCAATTCAGTGGAAAGAGATGTGGTTTTTTTTTTCCTTTTTAATCTCTCTTAAAGCCCTATTACCACTTTTAATTACCGCTGTTTAATTTTTAAGGACAAAAAATCTGGCAGACTTGTTGAGCTGCTTAAGTCTCTCGTTAATCATTCCCATTTAACATGGCTGCTGTGTCAGCTGCAAGCCAAACAGAGAGGTCAGCAGAGGCAGGGACCGTCCATCTATCCGCTCCTGCCTCTTCGTGGCATATTTGCACCTGTACTCCCTTGGTTTTTGCTCTTTTTAGTCCTTCTTCACTTGGATCATGGACACCTTGGCACCATAAGGTCTGCAGGGCCAAGACAGTCTTTGTCTCTGCTGGTGTCGTGCCAGGACCTCAGGTCCCCACTGTGGCGAACTGTGGTCCTCACAAGCTATGAAGCAGGTGAGAACACTGGGAGAACATGTGCTTGGTGCTCTACATCTGCCACACAGCAAGTTTGCTTCTGCTTCCTATACAAATCACTACAACAGTCTCAGATCATCATGGGTACAACCCCCTTTCATTCCCCAGGCAGGGGCAGGATGAACACCTTGACACTGGCAATAAAATGCTCTTGGAGATGGTCACTGTGTGGTGTATTCTGCTCTCTGAAGGGAACGGATAGGGGTCCCCCATCTGCAGCTGTCCTCTTCTTTTACACCTCTTCCTTTCTTCTCTTAAGAAAACTTCACAGAGGGAAATTTCTGTGTTTCAGGCAATCTCTCACTTCTATCAGCGCTTCTTGAAAAGCTCATGATTTATGGTTATTTATCTCACGTGTGTAATGAGACTGTGTCACTTGAGTTGTGTTTGAATGGAGAGAACAAAATAAGTAGTGGTAGGATGTGTGAGGCAGTTTTTCCTCTTGAAGACATAATGAGGCTGTTTACCGCTGGATTGTTGTTTTCTGCAAACCCTGTTGTTAAATCTCCTGCTGCCACCATCAGGACATCAGAATATAAAATACTTTCTCATACAGAACACAGCATCAAGGCCAAGTAAGTCAGTACATCCAATAAAAATGCGACTAGAATATAAATCTTTTGGATGTACACAAAAATCTGTATTGCATTGGAAAGTATAAATAGCATGTCTCTCCAGAGGGGTGTCTGGAAGGAAAAGTAGAATCATAGAATCATATAGGTTGGAAGAGACCCTTGGGATCATCAAGTCCAACCATCAGCCCTACTCTACAAGTTCTCCCCTACACCATATCCCTCAACACCACATCCAATCTACTCTTAAACACAGTCAGGGATGGTGACTCCACAGCTGATTCCAGTGACTGACCACTCTCTCTGTGAAAAACTTTTTCCTAATGTCCAGCCTAACCCTACCCTGCTGCAGCTTGCAGCCAGTCCCTCTTGTTCTGTCACTAATTGCCCGTGAGAAGAGTCCAGCACCAACCTCCCTACAATGCCCTTTCAAGCAGTTGTAGAGAGTGATGAGGTCTCCCCTCAGCCTCCTCTTCCTCAAACTAAACAATCCCAACTCCCTCAATCGATCCTCATAAGACTTATTCTCCAGGTCTCTCACCAGCTTCATTGCCCTCCTCTGTACTCGCTCCAGCACCTTGAGATCTCTCTTGTGCTGAGGTGCCCAGAACTGGACACAAGACTCAAGTGCAACCTCACCAGTGCTGAGTACAGGGGGACAATCACCTCCCTACTTCTGCTGGTCAGTGTGGGGGTTTGTTTTGTTCTGTAATTTGTGAAATAGTCATGTAGTAGATCAATATCTAAGTAAAATAACTTGCACTGCACCCATTCATGAATATAAATTAAAGGGGCATCTAATAATAACACTGTCAATATATTAAGAGTATTTTTGTCTGTACTTAGTACAAGATGTATGGCTCATTGGAGACTGGCTTCTTTCCACATAGGTGCTGACTGTGTTATTGAATTCAATCAGCTTTTGCGTATAACCTGGAAACCTTAAGAATGTCTTAAGACATTCTTTCTGCCACTTTGCAAAGGCAGTGACAATTTTTCTGTGAAATATTTAACTATCTAACACCAAGTGGAGACAAGGATACCACGTCTACATGGTATCACTTGGCAATCATCAGGAAATCTTGGCTGAGGATGGATTGGGCAGGATATCAATAAATGGAAATGATCTTCTAACTTGATTTGTATTAGCAGAGATTTTGTATATATCTGTGTATATTTGTATATATCTTTTCTGTATAATTTTTTGTAGCAGTTTTGCATAATTCAAATAAAGAATCACTAACACAACAAAAAATAATAAAGCAGTTTCTGAGTACATCACAATGCAACACACTAGATGGCTTTTGCAATCAAGCATCCCAGACAAGCATGTGCTCTACTCCTTAATGCTCCAGCTGCATTAAGTTCTTGTTTACTTTTATTCACTAATAAATAATGTCCCATTCCAGGTGAATATGGTTCACATATTTCTGATTAAAATGATATCAGCCTTAAATCAAACTGTCTTCCTTGAAGAAGTTAAGCTACCCTCCTTTAGTAGCTCTCTACCTACTGTGTAGTTACACCAACCCACCTGTCTGTCATCACTGCCATGGCCAAGCACCCCAGGACCCCCAGTGGGTATGTGAGCAAAGCAAATACATACATACTTTCCCTAACTCCTAGTAATTACTTTAAAAGGAGAGGCTGGTGAAAGTGGAAAGCAATGGGAGTGGGGGTGCCAGGGGAGTGAATAATCACGTTATGGACATTTATGGGAACAGTTCTCAGACCAGGTTTTCAGACCAGGTCTCCACAGCTCAGTAAAGGGAAGCATTTGGTCCCGATAGGGTTACGGAAAAGATCACAGGGAAGTCTGTGGAGGAAGAGGCCATGGGAAGTGAAAAGAGGTGCAGAGTGAGGGCAAGCAGCTTCAGTTCTGCACTGCACAGCCGGCAGTCTGCTGTAGGAAGGATGGGGATTTCATCTGGACTAAATTTCTTGAAGTTCTGGGGAAGTACTCTGGGCCAGCCAGGAGGCTGGAAAAGGAGGAGAGTACAGGGTACAGGAGGGCTGACTGGACTGGGGTCTGTGTCTGAGGCTGGCAGAGCCCTGGGAACAGGGTGGGAAGGTTCCCAAGAGGGGAACTCCCTGTCATTTAACTTTGAACGAGTTTTAGACCAAAAGACCAAAAAGCACAACATCAGCTTCCCAACCTGCTCAGGGCAGCTGATTCAGATTGGGAATGAAGGCATGGTGTCAGCTAGGTAAGCATTACTGCAGACCAGTAATGTCCAGGGGGCTGCTGGGATGAGGGTGCTGCAAATCCTTCTGCTGAAAATGAATCGTGTCCTGACCACACATTTTAAAGACCTCCAGGAAAAACTCTGCCAGTTGTCTAAGTTTCCATGGAGATCCATAAAGGGAGATGTTGTCCTTCAGGACCAGCCTCTAAGCCGTTTACCATCCAGTTTTGCACAGCACTCACAGCTCCGATTACATCCAGATGGGAAAACGGTGTGGCTGGGTCAATCCCTTCAGCCAGCTCTCCCCAATGTGGAAACAGCCTGCCCGTGCTCTGCTAGCTGGAAGGGACGACTGGCTTAATTGCATTGCCGTATTGCCATTTGTGCTTGCAACAGCCACAGTAAGTAATTATAAGCAGGAGGAGTAGTTTTGTGTGAGGTGGAATCTAGGAAGGTCTGGTAGTGTCTCACATTTGAACTAACTGGCATCTCAGGCGGTGTGAACTCTAGCAGATGATTTCCCTCTGGGTGAGAAGCAATGGTTCATAATGACTCTTCTCCATGATGGTTAAAGAGAGGGAAACATCACAGCTTTCCCCTAAATAGAGGCAGTAGTAGGATTTTTCTTCCCCTCCCAGTTACTTACTTTCATTTAATTTTACTGACCATTGTTTCTTCAGCTCAGGGCAGCTTGGTTAAGCGTAGCTGGTTTTTAGCCCTCTACTGGTGACTAGTCTCAGACACACTGAGTGATTTTGTGTTGTAGGTGCTCACCTTCAAGCCAAACAAACCTACCTGCCTGCACCAGTGCACTGACCACCCGCTAGCCTTCCAGCAACAAGCCAGAAGAGGCCATAGTTAGAAGAAGGCTGTATTCCTGACACAGCAGAGTAACAGGGCCATAAGTGGGTGTTTGTGACCCTCTAGGGATGCGCTTTGCAGGAAAGGTACCCCAGTAATCAAAGTGGTGGGAGTCCTGCTCTCAGCTCTGGAAGACCAGTTGGGGTCATACTGAGAGCAGGACTGCAGAAAAGTGCTATTTCTGCACTGAGAGCAAATCAGGGCAATCTGAAACAAAATTCAAGTGGGAATAGCCACTCTTGCTCTGTGCTTCCCAGAACCAGAGGCAAAAATACCTCTTTCGTCTATTAATGCACTGGATATGTGAATGGCTCCCTCTGCTCTCTTTCCACCTTTCAGCTACGTTTGCATACTGTATCCCAGTTATCAACAAATGGGTTTTATAGGGACAGGTTCCAGTCCTGAATAGTTAAATAGTCAGAGTGGATTGCTGTATCTCATCGTACAGAGATTAGATTCTCTTTGTTTCCATACAAAGAGCATGGAAGAGGGGTGAGGGGAAGCAAAGGAGAATGTGGAAAAGGTGTGGAAAGATGAGGAAAAAGCCACCTGGAAAGGGCAAAGGGAAGCAGAGAGTGCTACACACACAAGCCTACTTTGGCTCATGAATTTAACATGTGTGTAATGTTTCTTACGAGAAGTCATGTGAGCAATTTAAACTAGCCCCTAGGCAAGTCTAATCTGAACAAGCTGCTCGGAGACAAGCTACAAATTGCAGTGTTTAATAAAAAGGGTAGGCCAGAGTCAGCAGAGCAGAGGGTAACACAGAAGGGGGAAAGGGACGGGATAATAGCAGAATGTGAAATGAAGTCTCCATGAGCAGATCTTAAAAATACATTACATTGAGACAGGGAAGACCCAAAAGGAGACATTGCATTAAAATTGTGCACAGTTGGTGTAAGCTGGTTATGATATCCTGACATTTACTTCATATCCCTGAAGAGTGATGCACTTCCTTTAGCTCCATTGCACTGCTGTTGTATCTGTGCCTTGCAATGTGTCCCTACCATTAGGTGTCACTACTCCACAGCGGTAGATATCTGAGGAGATAAGCCTAGAAAGTCTGTCTGTTCTAACTTGCAAATGCAGTCTAGTTTGTCTTAAGTCTTCCCATGCTACTCCTGCAAAATTATTTTCCTGGACAGCAAGCTAAGCTACTTCGACAGACAGAAAGTGGCACTGGATGAGGCTGAGCAGATCGTGAAAGCACCTGGCATTATTGGAACGATTTGGCTTCAGGCTCTCAATACTGAGGTTCAGCTTCTGGGTACATTCATCCTCAACTCTGCAAAGCAAGACTCCAGCCTGGACTTCAGGGTGCCTCGCTTGCCTTGCTCCTTGTCTCATCTTCCACTTGCGGTTGGGACCAAGCCTTTGCCGCTGCCCCTGAAGGGCGATCAGCCTGCAGCTGGTACAACTCAGCTTCATGCCATCTGCACTTGTCTGACAGACCACTAGTCAATCTGTGGATTCTTGGGGCCAAAAGTGGCGGTGGGGTTAACATGGCTAGTTTTGTTTCATGAGGAAAACACAGCTCAAAGTATGTTCTCTCTGTCTCACAGCCTCCCTTTGAGGGAGAGTGTACTACAGGGAGTTAGACTGTTAGTACAAAACTACTCTCGGGACAAGCAAGGGTCAACTGCTTGGCAAAAGAGAGTTTGGAAATCACAGCAGTATTCGCTAACTGGTCACCATTACAGGCATGGCCAGCAATCCTCACTGTCATTTTTGTGCAGTTAAATAACTCTTTACGGGGAAGTTTTCATCATAAACTGGAAACGATGGCCAAAACATCTAGATCAAACAGATTAGGTCTGCACAATCTTGGCTTCCTAACAAATCCAGTAAGCTGTTGGCTACTGGTGCTGCTGCCTCACCCCAGTCCCTGAAGACTGGGAGAATTCCGGCCCCCTGACCACAGTGGCCAGGACAGGGGCATGAATTGCCAGACAGCAACCAGCAATACCTTTCCAATTAACTCAACACCTTTGAAAAACAAGAATTCTTTGGAAATTCAAGGTAAAAATTTCCTTTTGTAACCAATACTTACTTAGCAACGTAAGCAAGTGACTGGAGAACAGAATGTGAGTCATAATGTGGAATTAAAAATATTTGTAATCTTTGCTGATGGGCAAGCCCTGTGTCATGTTAATTGCTGCCAACAAGCTCATTTTGGCCTGAAACTGTGCAGACTCATTTCTACGATGTGGCAACCTCTTCTTTGCTGTTGAGAAAGCAACACCGGTCTAACGAAGTGCGAGGGCCCCATGGTAATAGTCTTCTCTTCCTACCTTCTACCCTTCCCCTATAAGGGGAGGAAGCTAAAGTGGTTTATTTCCTTTCCATGTTCTCATGTTCTCCTGTTTCTTAAATTGTATTCAAAGAGGCTGCAGAGGCCACACGATGCTTGGTTCTGCGTACAATCCATATGCCTTCCCCATGAAGCTCTGTAGTCAAAATCACAAGACAGACAAGGGGGAAACTACTCTAATTTTTGCAAAAATTTCTGAATGTCTAACACAAAGAGTCTGTGGCAGAGCCAGGATGTGCACAACTTTCTCTGAAATCCCAGCTGGTGTCTGTGACAAGACCCACACTGAGCATCCCTGTGTCCTTCCAGCCAGACACTGCACTTCTGAGTACAAAAGAGTACCTTGTAGGACGTACAGCCTGCCAGGGACAAAACCAATAGATCTATTTAAGAACGTTGATTAAGAGCCTCCAGAAGCAGACTAAACCAAGGGCCCACCTCACTCAGTATCTTCTCCCTATTTATGGAGAACAGCAAAATGATTCTATGATAAGAAAGATGAAGTATGCAAGTATTTTTCCCCTGGTATAATCTCCCAAGTTATAGAAATGCACACTTTATAGATTTCAGGAGCTGGAAGCTGCACCCACTCAAAAATATTTTAAAGGCACTGTCAGATCTAGGCTGCATGCTCTTTTGAACCTGTTTATACCCGCAGTGTCCACACATCCTGTGCCAACGAGTTTCACTGGCTGCATTTAACCCATTTGACTGCATGAAAAAGTAACTTTCTTTTGCTTGCCTGCTTGCCAAAAATTTCATTGGGTGTCTCCTAGTTCCTCTTTTATGAGGAACAATAAATAACCATTCCCAGTTCATCTTCTGCGGACCACTTGTGATTTTATAGGCATCTATATTAAAAAAATGTTTAAAAGTACGTTCCCTGAGCTTTTATCAATGTCTTCACATAAACACACAACCTATTTCATATTTCTTGGGTTGAAGCCTGTCATGGTTATTGTCCAGCTACATATTTTAGCAACAAAAGTAAATATGTCCAGCCACACCTCTTGCATTGTTTTGTGTATTTGTCTGGCAACATTGCTTCTTCCTGTTTATGGCTTGGTAGGAAGTATTTATTTAAAAGCAAGACTGGATGAACAATTCCCTCATTGGACTGTCTCAGACACACAGAGTGCTCAGTATTTTAAGAGCAGAAAAAACAGTGATTGGGGGTGGAAATCCTTCTGGACATTGGTAGCGTCAGAATGGCAAGCCCTGCGCTCCCATGGACTGGACCAATGGCTGGAAAATCTCACCTGCTGGTGGGCACAAGTCCCAGAAGAGGGATTTAACCTCCATCGCCTCTTTGTGCGCACAGGGATTCACTCCATGGTTTGAGGTTTTCTGCCAGCTGGGAATAGGCACGGAGTGCAGTTGTACATTAAATGCAAGCTGAAGTCAAAGCTGGATGTATCTGTTTACTTCCAACATGTTTTAGGAATGAAGCTGTGCAGTGTGAAAGGTCATATCCAGGATTTCCTTTTGATAAGACATATGTTGCTGTCCCAGAGGAAACAGGGACTGCCCAGTACATTGGTGCCTGCTTGTTTGTTCATCTATTTGAGGTGTTTGGTAGGCTTTCAGCCTGCCCCTGGTAGCCCATACATTGGTGCAAAATTTACCCTGTCAGGAGGTCCTGGTTAGCTTATAAGCAGAAAAGAAAATGAAAAGAGAAGAGAAGAGAAGAGAAGAGAAGAGAAGAGAAGAGAAGAGAAGAGAAGAGAAGAGAAGAGAAGAGAAAAGAAAAGAAAAGAAAAGAAAAGAAAAGAAAAGAAAAGAAAAGAAAAGAAAAGAAAAGAAAAGAAAAGAAAAGAAAAGAAAAGAAAAGAAACCCCCACCAGTGATTAAAAAAATAAAAATCTATTACCTCTCAGTATAAATACTCATTTTTATATTCTGGGAGTGGAATGACGTTCAGAAGGCTTTGTGCTGTGTTTTGTAAGAGGCAAGTGGGGAGAGATGCTGAGGAGGCTTTAAGGGGTTAGACCTGCTTTTGGCACAAGACCACCCATGGTCTGTCTGCATTGTTTCTGAGACCCACCTTGGTGGAGACGGCCAATGCTCAGTGGGGCTATGAGCTCCTTGGAGGACGGCTGGAGTATCTCTTACCAGCCCCACATGATGCTCCCTGCAACTGAGCCCTGGCTAACAGGAGGGTAAAAAAGTGCCAGTTTGGGGGGCTAAGGCACATACCATATTCCTCCCAGAAGCCCAAATCCATCATTGCTGACTGCTCTCCTGGCTCACAGGTGTCAGGGGTGAAGGAGGGTCTCACCACTGGTCCTGACACATACTAAGTCCCATGGCCTTCCCAAAGTTACTGAGGGGACACAGGACCCTCAGCCACCCTGGAGTGGCTGAAGCCAGGTCTCAGACAGCTGAATGTGCTACCTGGGGCTTTAGCCAGGGATGCATCCCTGAGATTTTCCCTTGGGCTGGGGATGTGTCCCTCCTATTTCAGCAGGAAAGCCAAATGGGAGAGGGAGAAAGGTTTGCAGTTCATGGCCCAGAACAGCTCTGCACAAACCTGCCCAGGAGCCCTTTTCTCTGAGTGTGTGGCCTTTCCCAAGAAGCTCCTGCTTCATGGGTTTGGAGCTATCCCTGCACACAAAGGGCAGGGCTACAGGCATGCTGGTCACTTGGCTGAGTTTACACGTGGTGGGTCAAGAAGAGAAGACTAACCCTTCTACTGGGAACACCACAGGCATCGAAACCTGGGTGGATGGGATGCTCCATAAGTTTTTAGAGAAGAGAGTGCCAACTGAGTAGCAGACTTCATCAATTTGCATGTTATGTTGTACATTATGCAATAAGTTGAGGGGGAGGCAGGAGGGCACTTCTGCTTTATGAAATAGCCATGACAAAACCCGACTATAGGAGAAATAGGAAAGTTACCGCCTGTGTTGTGAAAAGCTGACTATGCCTGTGGTAATCACCTCCAGTTGTTCTCAAGTTTGGAGCATCCCCATTACAGCCAAAGGAGGAAGTATGCTAGCACATCTATTTAGGGAGCCTTCCCTTTATGGCAAGAACACTGTGTGGGCTTTGTGGGTATTCCTGCAAAGGAGCTGACATCTCTGGGGCAAAGGAATGGCAAACTGAGATGACTAATGAAGGGGAGCAGCTCATTGCCACAGAGTAAGCAGTGGGACTTCTTAACCAGTAGCCTAATGAGGGTAAGTGACGGCACAGCTGGTTTGAGAGATAAAGAGGACAACAAACTGTGAGCAAGTGGTTGCTGTTCACACCTTCACTGCCCTTCCCTGACAAGTGATGCAGACTCACGTTATCATCCAGTGATTCTGGAGAAAGCATTTCTCTTTGTCTCTTTTGATAATTCTTTTACTTCCTTTATCTTAGTTTTTCCTTCTCTATAATCAGGTATTATCCTCTCTTGTTAGTTAATGTGAAAAAAAGCAGAACTTGTTAAGTACTGGCATGGAATAGCTTCCATTTTCCCAGCTTGATCTCTACAAGTTGAAGCCAATGCTGATGCCAGGCAAAGCCTAGCAAAGGGGTCACAGAAGCAAATTCCAATTTAAAATCATAAGATTTGTCTGTGCCAGACACAAAGCCTTCGACATTTGAAGGAACTGGCAACACCACATAAGCACGTGTAGTAATATAAATATTGCTTTAATGCCAAGTCTTCAGCACACACTCCACATCTACACAATAAGGGGGGGGCAGAAATGTAAAATCAAATGGTTAGTGAAAATTTCCATTGGTTGGTGTTAATGTATTAACAGCGGAGAACTGCAGATGATGTGAAGGTAGCAAACCAGGCAGAAGAATTAAGCAAGCCCTCTGCAACCTCAGAAATGTTTATACAGACAGATACTGTCACACTGACTGAAAAGGGGAGAGCATGTGACTAAGTTTTTCTTCCAAACCAGTAATAGAAGATTTTTCTGTTTAGTAAATATTTCTCCTCTGCTGCCATTCTTGAGTAAAGGCATCTGTAATTGAGACATATGAGATTTCAGCTTTTTGCTGAGGCCTTCAGGTAATATGGTATTGTCCCGCACAATTCTTTAGTTTCCACGTTTCTTGCTCTGACTTGCTCTGAACTTGGACAGGAGGGACAAGTATCCAGATAACTTTGCACCATCTCCCTGCAGAACCAAAAAAAGGCTCATAGAAACATATCTAACTAAAATACATATATATACATAAAGTCTAACTAAGGGTGGATTTCCCTTATGCTTCTGAACCTACTGATCTACAGTTGTAGACTACTGGCCTGACAATGAGCTCAAAAGCAGCCCAATTGCTGCATGTTCCACTGAGCAGAAGCCATTGCCTCGTGCAGAACCGGGAGGAGATAGATTTATTTCTGTGCATCTGTTGGTGAAAGTCAGCACCAAGCCGAGGCACAATTCAATAGCACTCCTACTCCTAAAACAACACCCTGAGTTTATCCAGAGGTCAGTTTGCATTCATCTCCAGGGAAAAGGTCACTTGAAGCTGAACCCTGGGAAAACAAACACGCAACCTCATCTTGGAAACCTTTAGATATTAAACAAGAAAGAGAAAAATCCCGTTTGTGATCATGGAGTTTATTCTGCAAGAAAATGAGCATCTGCGTCCTATTCCAGAAACGTGCTTATGAATATACTTTGTGTGAAACCTACAGACCATCCCTCTTCTTGGATGCTTAAAATTTAGTACGATCTTCTTTGTTTGGCACCTCGTGGAAGAGAAAGGACTCAATCAATCAGAAGCAGATGTTTTTAAAATTGATAACTGAGAAGATTATGAAGCTAAAAATAGCTATAGATACATGGAAAACGTAGATGATTTCTTCCTATACTGCAATTCTGTGCTGGATAATGAAGTTTTGTGTGCACTGGGGTTCTCAAATGGAGAAGGATGCTGCAACCCACTGCTGGAAAATGTAAATAACGTGATCAGAAAAAGGAAGTGTTGCCATCCAGGAGATTTCAGAAGCTTTGAAAAATAAAATATCTGAGAAAACCCTAAAATGCTGAGCAGGCTGTGGTGTAAAAGATGTTTCGCATCAGAGTAACAGAATAGTTTACCATTTATTATCTGGATTTATTTTTCTTTTGAGGCCCGAATTGTTCCTATCTAAGCCTGTCATGATGACACCCTGAGGTTGCCAGATATCTGCATACAGTTAAATAACATCATTTGGAGAAGAAAACACATTGTACACCTTGATGTGGTAAAAATGAATTGTCATAACTGTGTAGAAATCCAAATATGGGCAGTTCACATGCCAATTTTAAAGTTAGTTACTTAATAGTGCATCCCCAAATTGTAGGTTAATACTTTCAAATGTGTACTGTGATTTTTTGTTTTAATATAATACAAGTGACTCTGAACATCAAGTCCCTGTGATACCTTAAACATAGCACCTAAAAGCTGAGGCTAATTATTCTGGTGGCGTGAGCTGCATGCATGTCTAGCCACATGGAAGTTAAAAAAAAGCTGATTGCCTGTGCAATTTTTAAAATCAGGGGGAAAAAAAAATCAGAAGAGGAACTGAAAAAAAAAATTACATAACAAATTCCTTCCAAATGAGAAGGAAGATGATGGAAATTATACTTAACAGACACTCTGACATGTAGAAATACGGCTGTATGAAGTAGCTGTAAGGCTTCTGTAATGAAGACGGGACTGAGAAACTCTCTTTCTCAGGAAAAAAAACCAACAAGCAAAACCAAACCAGAAATAGAATAGACACTCTAAAGCTGCTCAAAAATAAATGCAGGATAAACTATTAATAAGATATTGCTTTAAAATTTTTTCCACCCTACCTATCCCAGGAAACTGTGTCCATTACTGGTGGTTCATGTACAAAATTGACGGTTTCCTTGTAAATCACTATGCTCGCTCATAGAGTGCTCAGTATGTTAAGAGCTACTGGAGAAAAAGTGGACATCTAATTCACCCTTATTGTAAGTTAAGGTGGAAAGATGCCAGGCTAGTCTGGAGAAGTCATAAAACCACAGCATACATCGGGATCAAATGCCTGATGGTGGCCTGTGTATTTTTTAATTGGCAGGTAGGTCTGCATCCCATCTGGCTTATATTAACATTGCTCCACTGCGTGGAGCTGCAGCACCCGAAAGTGTGCTGGAAGCCCCCACCAGAACTGGGGCTGCAGCAACGTGCAGCACCTGTAAACCCAGACCTGTGTAAAGGCATTGGAAATTTTCAATAAAAGGACTCAACTGCCAGCTCCTCAGTAGCATGGTGTGCTCACTGACCCACAGCCTGCTCCATGATGGTTGGTGTGCCAGGGAGCCATGGGAGGGGGCTGCTCCTTGGGGGGCTGTGCCATCACTGACAAGCAGCCTACCCAGCACCCGCATAAGGTGAGCAGGGCAGGGGCAGTGGCAGCAACTGGAGTCAGCCACAGCTCAGCTGGCACTCTCATGCAGCTCTTTTCCCAGGAGCTGATCCAAGGCTGGCACTGCCACAGAGCTGCTCTGAGGGTGCTGACAGTCACACTCCGCAGTGTATGGAGAAGACTGCAGAGTATGTTGGGGTCCTCGGGGTCAACAGTCAGTGGATTATGACAATGGCAGGCTAAAACTTATCGAATAAAGAATAAATTCTTCCAGGGTGCTTCTTTTATGTGATCAGCTGCTTCATCATGTAGGGATCAGAAGCATACAGCAGCTACTGGTGCAAATTGTTTCAGTGCCTCCTGAGGGGCAACCACGTTCTCCTCTCACCAGCCAAAACGTTTAGCACCTGGAGTCTCTGTAGAAGAAGAAAGGTGGATTAGAGGGCTTGTATCCTGCTAAATTGCCAGTTCACCATGCTCACCTTGAATGCCCTGACCTGCAAGAAAGCTTGTGAACAATTTGCCATTGTCTATTCCTGCTATTAGCCCTTTCTGAGACACAGTGACATTTTTTATTCCACTCTACCCGATCACTTTATTTATTGATTAGTTTCCTTCTCAGTGAGAACATAAGTAGCATATTTTCAGTACCTGGTTCTGTTTAAGTTTCCCCATAGGGACTGCCTAGAACAATTGTCAGTAACTTAGTTTTAACTGGGCTTAAACCATCAATTTATTGCTATAGTTACTAGGTTTAATAAGAGGGTACTCTCTTCTTTTCCTTACCCTTAGGGTAACCAACAAAAAACTTCCGAGATTCTCGGTGCTCATAAGTTTGTTTCATCATTAATAATGACATAAAGCAGTTTCCAGCATTTACAAGAAATCTTTTGCCTTCCAAAAATCTTCTTGACAAAGATCAATTAAAACATTTGACAGAGTTAAGCACACATAAAACACACTTAGTTAAATACACATATGGATACAACACAGAGGACTGAATACACAGAGTTACACAGTACCCAGGGCTTGAACATGCTTAAACAAGATGCTTTATCAAGATGTTGTTAACGTGCTCAGGCTGAACCTCCAGCCCAGACCTCCCTTCAGCTCTGTTTTTCTACCCCACGGTGTGATTGGCAAGGCTGCAAGCTGCAGTTTACTTTCCAGCCCACTCTCATCTTGCTGGTTTGGCCACAGCTTGCTTTCCCAGCCACAAGGCTGATACTGGCTTTCCCTGAGCTTTTGATAAGGTGAGGAGAATAAAACACACACACGATGGCAAGCTGAACAGGATGACTTGAAGCTGCACAAGAGCTGCAGATGAAAGCTGTACATGGATAATTCAATAGACATTTGAAGAAGAAATCAGGACAAGATTTCTACCAGCAATACAGCAGCATTTGCTCCTCCAGCTTTTGATAATGCGGGCCCTCATTCAAACACTCCTTCTGTAAACACTGCAAGAGGCTTCCTGCCAGTTCTCCCTTGTCTTGGGCCTCCTGCAGACTTTGTCCGTGGGGAAGCCAGCCTGGACTGTGACAGAATTCTCACGGAGGTCCAAGGCAGCGTGGACAGCCACTGCTGGGCTTGTTGGCATTATTGTTGGCGTTCCAGTGGTGCTGGCTCCCCGCTGCCAGCTAGGGTGTGACAGCACCATGGGGGTGCATGGGGAAGAGTTTAGTACTGTAGGAGAGGGGAAAGAAGTTGAGTTGACCTGGGTGGGATTTAGGCAAGAACAAAGTACCCCACAGGGCGAGAAAGGCTGACCTTGTAAAAGCCTTCTCAACACCCTGAGCTCCTTGTTCCTCTTCCTTTTAACCTTCGCCCATGTACAAATGAGAATTACTACCCACTGCACTTCTACAGAAAAAACTTTGCCTCTTGCTTGTGCACTGTGAAAACTCAATCTGAAAAGAGGAGCCCTGACTAAGCAGGTATTGAGTGGCTTGCAAGACTCTTTTTTTATGCCTGCAAAGCACCATCAGCATATTTCTGGTTTGAACGAATTTGCTTTTCTAATCTCTTATTGTTTTATGACAGCTGAAGTTGCCTGACTGGGTGCTAACACATATGAACTACTGTACCTTATTTTATGGTCCATCCTTTGTTTTGAAATAATTTTTCTTGTGTATGTCCTCACTTGAGCACTTGCTGCCGTAGTTAATACAAGGTCACGCATGGCACAGAACAATTTGAAACTGTCTAAGAATACAAAGCCAGGGCCAGACCAGGGCCCTCCAGCTGAACACCAGGCACACGCAGCCCAGCCGGGTGCCTTGGCATCTTGTCTTGTGTCCTGATTCCTTACCCATTCTACGTCTGATCAGCCGTGGTGCTCTGTCCTGATTCTGAGAAAGAGAAATCTAGGCGACAGCATTTACCGCTCAGCATCTGGTGACCTCCCACAGAAGGGAGGCCACCTCTTTTAGTATCCTTGTGCTGAAATGTTAAATAAACAAACAAACAATGCCTTTTGACAGAAGGATTACGAAAAATAAAAGGAAGGGGCCTAAAAAAGCGTTTCCAATGATACTCAGTAAACACAAGGAGGGATTCTGGAGCCTCATGGCTGTTCTGCAATGAACTCCTCTTGCAGCAGACAGCACGGGGCTTGCTGGATGGACAGGGTCTGGCACAGCCTTGGGGCTTCCGGCTTTGAGGATTAAAACAAGTGGCTGCATTACCACTGGCCAGGAGATGGCCTTTGGCACTCCACCATCCACCTTCTGTTGGGCTTGTGAGACCTGTCTCTCTGCCCACTGTTTCTACCTCATGGGTTTCAGTGAGGCTGTGGGGAGGGGCTACCATCTTGTTTTAAGAAAAAAGATTAATGTTTTTTAAAGGCTTAATTAAAGCCCCCTTGTTCAGCTGTTTGTGTCATTTAAATACAAAAATACTTTCTTCACGTGTTCACTCTGTTAAGCAGCTGGGCTTGGCTAACCCTACAGCCCCTCAGGCTGCTTCAGGCCTGGAGAAGGTGGGCAGACAGGCCCAAGCTTGTTTTCTTCCATGCTTCTTGCTTTAACGTCGCAAAACTCTTCCAACTGCGGTCTAGCAGCAGCTTCGATTTCACGAAAAATTGCTTTTTGCCCAGCCTTGGGGCTTCCCATCGTGAAGAGGGGAAATAAATGAAAGCAAAAAAAGTTGTGTACCTCCCCGTCGGGGAATCGAACCCCGGTCTCCCGCGTGACAGGCGGGGATACTTACCACTATACTAACGAGGAACTGTACAATTACAGCTTCTCGCACAGCCCTGATATCCTTTCCTTATGCTCGCAGCCCGGTGGTGTGTTAGCCCCCTTCCCTGGTAGCCAATCACGCCGCCCGACGCGTCTGGCACCGCCTCCGCTTCGCAATGCACCACGGGGGTTGTAGTTCTCTGGAGCGTTGCCTCCCTGCTGCCTGTGGAGGGTAGAACTACGCCTCCCAGCGGCTGGCGCGCGGGTGTTTCCCCNCCGGGCGGGTGCGGAGGGGCTACCGCGGCTTGTGAGAGGGGAGCCCAAGAAACCCCATCTGAGGGGGAAGCGGCCCTGTCCATGGTGGGCTCCGTCTCCTCCCGCTTCGGCGTCGCCTCCCCTCAGCTCTCTCCTTGCCCTCGGCCCTTGGAGCGGGTTCGTCCCTTCCCTGTCGACCTGGACCTCGGGCTCCGCCGCCGCCTCCTCGGCTGGAGAGGGTGCCGGTCGGGCTAGCCGGTGGCCCTAATGTGCTCGCCAGCCGCGGGCCAGCAGCGCCTGGCTCCCGTGGTCAGCCCTGGTTTGCTGCTTGTCGCTCCCACAGCCGGGGCGTTGTGCCGGGGAAGGCTCGAAATCTGTCTTTTCCCATTAAAATGGCGAAGAGCCGGTTCCTGAGAGGGCAGGGATAAGCCTTTGGAAAACTACGCTTATGGCCTTCTCACGTGTGGGTTTTATTGCACCAGCTGCGCAAAGAAACCTATAAACCTCCTTAGCTTTGCTTTCAATGTGAAGTCTGTGGGGTTTTTTTTAATGCTGGTTCCATAAGATCCTCTTGTAACTGGCGCTTGTATTTTCTGAAACAAAAGCCAAACCCATCCTGTTAATAATAAAGAGTAAAACTTCACTCGTGCCGCATAGGGGAGTGCTGCATTATTTAATTAACGTTCTGTTGCGTGAAAGTCTTGATTAGTAGTGGCCAGTTTCGGGATGGAAGCCTTGGCAGGGGCTTTTCTACCATTCTCGTTTCATTGTGGTGCTGTGAAGTCTTTTAGCTTCTCTAGTTTATTTAATAAACTCTCCACTTCCGTGGCCAGAAGTTGGTTTTCTTCCCATTCCCCCTCCAGTTTTGTATGTTCAGTGCTGCTCCCTTAAAATGCTGCTTCCCGGTATTCAGGATAGTTTTTGTGGTGTTACTCGGTAAATACTTTTTCCTTCAGGGGGACTTGTGCTTAAGAGTTGCTGAGTGCTACATTAATTATTACGCTATTTAACAAGTATGTAATATTTGCTCCATTACAGGTCTTGGATTCAAAAGACGTACAGGTATTTAAAGTGACTGTAAATGGACAGGATGCAAAATTTGTGTTTGGAGAAAAGCACAGTTTCAAGGGAACTCCCCTGGAAATCACATTTCCTTTTGAACTAAGAAGGTAACGCAATTTTTCCCGTTCCTTTAGGTGGTTTTCAAAATGCAGTGTATAAGCTGCGTGTCTGCCTATAGGGTTGTTGTCTAAAGCTTGCAAAGTGACTTAGAAGTTAGGCTGTTGCATTTATTTGGTGTGATCTTTTAGATTAATATTTGGCTTTCATTAGCCAGAACTTCGGGAGTCTTTGTACCCTTCCCCAGGTCTTAAATGAAGTACAAAATGACTTGCTAAAGAAAGTGGCAATAATACTTGTATCACAGTTTTTCCAGTACTTCTCATGAGTAATTATCATTCTGCTTCAATTACCTGAATTTTGTCATGTTCTGAAGTGCTACAGTGAGGTGCATGTGGAGTTGCAGACCCTCTTTGCCTTTCTTTTATCCAAGGGCTGATCCTGGATTTCTTTAGAATTGCAGGTTATCGGTATGATTAGATAGAAACGTTTTTTCAAATCAAAGTTTTATTGTACTGACTACACTAGACCCAGTTTTCTAAAAACTGGAACTTGAGTTTTGAGTGTTTGATGGAGAATGAACTAACCATAATCTACCTCCTAAATTGCATAAATTAAAAAGTTGTTGCCAAATTCCAGTATGTTTTTTGACAGTTTGCTTTGTATGTTGTAACTCTACGGTATCTCAAGTGCCAAAGCTGAAAGCTGTGACTGTCTAAAGAGGTTTGCTTGTTTGAATACAATTGTATACTAAGTTGCTTCTTATTGTTTTGTTTTCAAAACTGGTTGCTACCTCTACAAACTCATGTCAGGCTTCTAATTCTATATTGTGTTGTTGTAGTTCTCTGAATTAGTGCAATTTAGAAACACACACAATGTGTAAGAGAAAGGAATGCCATACAGCAGTGGTCCCTTCTGGGGAGGTGCTTCTGATCTGGTGTGAAACTGAAGAAGTTAAGTACTTGAACAAACAGACCACGGCAGAAACATAGTCAAACAAAAGGAACAAACCTTTCAGCTTTTTTTTTAACTCCTTTTATTGCTAGATTTCCTTGTAAGAGAAAGAGCAGCAAAGAGGGAGTAACAAATTGTGATCCTAAGAATTTATAATTTTGTGTAAAAGAGAGTCCCTCATGTAAATCTCAATAAACAGTGATAGGAAAGGGTAGGAGCCTGACCTTCAGTAAGCAATGTGCCTTGTGGTAATACACATTATTTTCTCTTTTCTTGTCAAATATGTACTTTGGAATAGCAGCTATAAACCAGATATGTATACATGGTCAGCTTATCTAGTGTCTAACTCCTCCGATTAGTTGCAGTTTGTTCTGATTTATGGTTGGATTGTTAATTCTAGAGAGTTGCATGTATTACCTGGAACTTTGCGATAACAGAAATGAGTACTTCTCCGTGCTTTTGGTGTTGGTAATGGTTATTACGTTTTTGAAAAATAAGATTGCGAATGTTTCAGGCTTGTGTATGTTTTCTTGTTAGCAAGCTGGTACCTGTTTTGCACAGAACTGTTAGTTTTTACTTTACACCAGTTCTGAAACTCTAATAAAATTGGAATGCTTTTAATTGTTCTTGTTAACCCTACTGCTAATAGAGTTTTCCAGTAATTACTATTTTCAATATTTATTTTCTGCTTAAGGGTCATACTTACAGAGCATAACATCAGCTGAAAAATGTATTTTTTTTGTATTTACAGAATACACAAGTCCTGTATTATTAAGGTATATGTGTTCTTATATAGGCTTTATACACCATTTTTTTGCTTACTGCAGTGGTTTTTTTATACTTATGTGTACAATATTAGATAGTCGTGACAAAACTGTATGTAGCTGGTCCAAATACTTTAAAGAAAAAGTCCATGTTCTCGAAGAGAGAGCAGGAAAAGCTTCTGGTTAGTAAAAATAATAATAGAAGTGTCTTGAGTCATTGAAATAAACCAGCTAGTTTTTACTATCATAATTAAAAGGGAAAGTTCTTTATGATAAACTACTTGTTCTTATGCTCAATGCTTTTGAGACAGTGCTGCAGACCCATTTTCCAGAAATCTTTTTCGAGGTCTTTCAGTAACGATCAGGAGTTGTCTCAAGACATTTAGCCTATATTCTTCATCACACAGGGGACAAGAAGCGATTGTTGAAATCTCTTTTGAAAGCTCTCCAAAATCCTCAGCTCTCCAATGGTTTACTCCGGAGCAAACTTCTGGAAAGAAACACCCGTTTCTCTTCAGCCAGTGTCAGGTTGAGTGGATTAATTTTTTTCTTTAAACTTGTTGCTTGCACACCACTGCAATTTCCTCTGGTTTCCAA
>VZTM01015626.1:6289-21965 GCA_013400555.1 Jacana jacana | reverse complement strand
CACTGTAGTTAAATTATTAGCAGTTACATGTGAATTTTTCCATTTTATATGAGATTTGTAGTAGTTGCGGTTAGCATTTTACAATTACTTATAGCAATTTTTATTAATTAAATACTATTTCATTTCCTATACTCAGCAGTATATTTAGTTTTATATTTATGGATGATATCTTTCTCTGGAAATATACTGGTTTTCTAATTAAAAATAATAAATACTTGCCACTACTTGATGAATTATAAGAAATTCTTAGGAAACATAAGGAAAAAGTGATTTATATCATGTAATAACAAACACATCATTACATATATATGGTGCACCAGGTCACTATTAATGGCTGCTTAGGTATAAAAGTTTCCAAGGGCTAGCTAGTCTCTGCAATTTAACTGCGCTGCTTCTGTCTCTGTAATATTGCACCCCACCCAGCAGGGCTTTGCAAGGCATCTGTTTTTACAAATGTTGTTTTTCAGATGATAGTTTATGTCCAGACTTAGTATCTTAGCAACTTGTAGTCATTAAAGATCCTAATACTGCTTGAGGGATAAGTGTCTTAATTATTATTTGAGATATCTCATTTTGACCATGTTGAACTTCTATCCATAGCTGGCTGGAATCTCCTTGCTCCCTTGTGAGATTGCACCATGGAGCAGCTGTTGCTCTCCACAGGGTGCTGAACCATCCGTTCTTCAAAATCTTCTCTGAGATTTGCTAAAACAAAGCAGTTTGGTAAATGTGTCTTGCTTGAACACTTTCCAGAGAGCAAACAAGTAATCTATTTTATACAGGGAAATCATATTCCGATTTAGAAATCCTGAGGATTAAAATCTGCTAAGAAGCTCTGTCATAAGAGCTTATGTAAATACTGTGTGTGCCTTAGATCTATTTCTCCTCCGGAGGAAGGGAATGGGTGAACTTTACCCAAATACTTGAGTGAATCACTGGAGAGTTTTGATGAGTTTATTTCTGAGTGTTGGGTTTTAATTGTGAGCAGATGGGGCATGGGGCTGATCCAGTTGGACTGTCACAGCAAAAAGGTCTATTGTCTAGCTTTAGATTTGCAAAGAGCACATTTCTTTGTGGGATTCCTATCATATTGTGTTCATTACTACATATGAACATGAATGTGACCTGTTTTGCTGATCTTGGCTGGATGCAAAATGACTGCCAAGCTGCTCTATAGCTCCCTCTTCTCAGCTGGATGGGGGAGACAAAGCATGATGGGTCAAGATAAAGACAGGAGGTCACTCAGCAATTACTGTCATGGGCAAACCAGACTTGACTAGGGGAAAATAATTTTGATTTTTTGCCAATCAAATCAGAATAGGATAATGAGAAATAAAACCAGATCTTAAAACACCTTCCTCCAACTCCTCCCTTCTTCATGGGCTCAGTCACGATTTCTCTATTTTCTCCTGCTGAGTGGCACAGGAGGATAGAAAATGGGGTTTGCAGTTAGTTCATCACATATTGTCTCTGCTGTTCCTTCCTCCACACACCCTTACCCTGCTCCAGCATGGAGTCCTTCCTGCAGGAAACTGTCCTCCACAAGCTTATCCAGTGTGGGTCCTTCCCACAGGGTGCAGTTCTTCAGGAACAGACTGCTCCAGTGAGGGTTCACCACAGGGCCACAAGTTCTGCCAGCTAATTCCTCTCTCCACCAGGGTCACAGGTCCTGCCAAAATTGTGCTCTAGCCTGGGCTTCCCACTGGTTCACAGCCTCCTTTGGGTGCATCCATCTGCTCTAATGTGGGATCCTCCATGGGCTGCAGGTGGGTATCTACTCCACTGATAACCTTCATGAGCTGCAGGAGGACTGCCTGTCTCACCATGGTCTTTACCATGAGCAGCAGGGGAATCTCTGTTGCAGTGCCAGAGCACCTCCCCCTTCTTCTTCACTGACCTTGGTGTCTACAAAGCTTTTTCTCTCACATATTCTTACTCTCCTCCTCCAGTTGCTGTTGCATGGCAGTTTCCCCCCTTCTTAAATATGTTATCACAGAGGTGCTACCACCATCACTGATGGCCACCATCACACTCGGCCAGTGGAGGATCCATCTTGTAGCCAGATAGCATTGTGTCTATCTGACATGGGAGAAGCTTCTAGAATTTTCCCACAGAAGCCACCCCTATAGGAACTAAGTCTGGACACAAGGAACTGTCAAGAGCACCCCACCTGCAATATGGTCACAAGGTCTGCAGTTAACTTATATGCTTGCAGGTTATGCACAGAGGACTAGATACTGCTCCAAACTTAATTGCTGGTTAAGGGGCTCTTTAAACATGCAGTCATTGAGAACTGCAGTAAATCAAATCACGGTCCTTCTCTCCTTGTGCCACAGACCAGTCAATAATGCAGGCTTATCCGATGTACACTCTGTGGCTAAAGGGCAAATGCTGTACCTAAAACTGTTAAACCTTGTATGTCTTCTCTATGGTTTGCTTTTTGGGGATGGATAATGGCTGTATTAGTTGATTTGGGGGGGGGGGTTGGCTTTTGGTTTTTTTTTTTTTTTTTTGTGTGTTTTTGTTTGTTTTGTTTTGTTTTGTTTTTGTTTTTGTTTTTGTTTTTTTGGGGGGTGTTTGTTTGGTTTGTTTTGTTTAATTTTATTTTGTTCCTTGAATAACACTGGGTCATGAAAGGAAAAGAGGGAGTCTTCTCATTAAAAATTATTTAACCTGTTCAGGAACAGAAGATTTTGGAGAACTCTGGATGCCATAAACAAAGGGAAATAAGAAACTCACAGCAGGATCTAGAAGCCTGGAACTCAAACACAGATGTGAAGAAACAGTCCAATGCATGAAGGAGTAGGTAGGCTTAAGTAGGCTGCAGGAGAAATAGGACAAACCCATGCATTAGGCAGGACTTGCTTCAACTTCAAATGGATGAACTGGAATGAAGTAGTCTTCTTTTCTGTATCTTGTAGTCTCTCATCAGGATAGATTTCAGGTTTTTATTCAAACATATCACAGCTTTTTGGCTTTGAAGCCCTTCAGCCTCTTGAGAGACTCACCTAAGACCTTGTCCAGCCAAATTTACCCTGAAGCTCTGAGGACAACTAAACATGTCCTCCTAGAAAAGTGCATAAGGACTTTGCAGTTATGGTGTTGTTTTTTGCTATAGATGCTGTGTTTTTGCATTCCAGTTACTGATTTCTGAAGTTGAGAGTTGGTGATGTGCTATAGGATTAATCTGTTGAGTGTTAGCTATTTTCTGGACACATAACTTTATTAAGTCTGCACTTTCCTTGCCGAGAAGTAGCTGGAAAAAATGATAGCAGACGTAAATGTGAACTGTTTCTAAGTGTAAAAAACAAGAAGTCATAAAACTGCAAAATTGATGGTAATTATTGGTGTATTAGGAAATTAACAATATACTTTAAGGTCAGACCTGGTGTGACAAATGTGGCAAGACGGTTGTCATGCTGTTGTTGTCTGTCCCTTCTTGACTTTCTCTCTTATACTTGCAGTTGTCTAAATTTCTGGCCCAGCCACTGGTGCACAGTAGCAATCTCGCTGGTATCGAGCTCAGGGAAAAGAAGAAACGAAGCAACTCAGGCTGGCACCAGGCCAAACTATCTGCAGTTTGGCTTTTCACCAGACAAATCAGCATACAAATAATATTCCTTCATTTTTGCCAATGTAGATTACTGAAAAAAAAAATGAAACATCTTGTCTTTATTTTAAATTTTAAAAAAGCAAATTAATTTTATTAGTTAAACAGCTCTAAGATTGGAAGGAAGCAGAGCCAAGCCTTTGCTCCAGGGCTGTCCTCTCATGCATTACAGTATGAAGTCTAAGTCTTGCTACCAACTTGTCCCTAAACTCCACTGAAAGCTAAAGTAATAAAGCAAACTTATAGTTTGAAATTTAGTGACACGACTCTAAAGAATTGAAGAGGGAGAGCAGGAGGAACAAGAGCAGCTGCTTCTGCCTTATGAGATTGTTCTCAAGAGGAAGCTTTTTCCGTAGTGAGCTGCACACTGGAACAGATGCGAACTGTAGCAAGGGTATCAGTAGTTATTATTGTAGGGAGAGGGATGGAAATTTTGTTGGGACCCAGCCTTCTATATAAAAATTGCATACTTTTTTCCAGAACCCTTAGATACTTGGCTGTCTCTAATCTAAAAGGGGATTAGTGAACTCAGCTTCATTAATTTTCAGCGTCACCTTTTCTTTCTCTCTCTCTTTGTCTGGTGACAGTGATGCAATTGTTGTAAACATTAAGTGACACCTGTATGCCACAATGTGCGGCATTCATTCGACAACCGTCTAACTCCTATCAAACTGGCTTCAGCATTGGAGCCAAACTAGTCACACTAATTTGGTCTTTTACCTGAGCTAGGATGTGTTTCAGATCTTGCAAACCCCTCGCTATTGTGGCTGCCCTTGGGAACTATACTAATTCAGCCTGGATATTCTGACCATGCCATTACTATTCTTACAGTTTACCATCTTTCCTGTTAAAAACTACAGAGAAAAACCTCCATCCTGAATTAAGTCTTCTGTCTCCTTTAATCACCACACGTAATCTCTTTCTCTTGATACTACTGGGTATGCAAAAAGCTGACCCCAAACTCATTTCTGTGTTTCCACTACAACTGCTATTTTAGTTAAGTATTTTTTTATTCGTTATTTTTGAAACTTATAGTAAGCTTATTTTAGTAAAGATATTGTAATTCAATCTATATATTACTCTATAGGATGGGAGTCTAGAAACCTCAATTCTGATTTTGTTACGCAGTTTTACAAGTAACCTTTGCCAGGTTAGCCAGTCTACCTTTCACAAAAGCATCCACTAATTTGGGATACAGCAATCTGAAGGCTTCAACCTGATGCATTTGCAACATGATTTTCTTATTGATGAGCACCTGCAGCTACCAGCCATTCTAATTGAAGTTGCAGATGCTTGGAATCTCTATAAAATCAGATCTCTTGGTGTTTGATTTTGTTTTTTTTTTTTCAGAACCCCCAAATGAGCCAACTCTTAAAATTTTGGCTTAAACTCTCTACATACTCATTTCCCAAATACAAAATTAGGATAATGATCCCTATCTTTTGCAAAGAGCTTTAGTTGTGCAGCTGAGATGTACTATATAAATGCTAAGTAATGCCATTATTATAGGTGTGGAGTCAAACAGTTCTCCATACTTTCCAACTGCTTTTGTCACAATATTGTACTAGCAGATTATCATCTTTCTGGACAGCTGGTAAGGCTTTGTTGCATCAGTCTTTTTCCTACTTTTTATGCATTCTACCAAGCACAGAGAGACCCAGCCATGGCAATCCTTCCTCTATCTAGTCTGTCACTGCATCTCTCTTTGGAAGACATAAATATAGCTCTTCTTTGTTGCTGTTGCTGTTGCTTTTGCTACAGCCCATCCCTTGAGACCTGCACAGGTTACCTTAAGCCCATGCTTTCCAATTTAATTGCCTGCAATGTTCCAAGCAGAAGGGACTTCTTTGGGTACAAGAAAATTAGAAATATGTTCAGCTGTCTCAAGAAGCATAAGCATGGTCTTAGAATGGGAGAGAGCCTTCCTCAGACACAGGAATGCAGACATAACATACTAGTCACTTTCTTTTCCCAAGAGCACTTTGCTTTGTCTAGCCTTTAAGTATCTTTGAAGTTTCAATGCCAGCCCAAATTACTTCCCACTCTTTCCACTCTCCCAATGCTCTACCCTGGTATTATCACTGGAGTTACACATCCCCTTTGTTTTCCAAATGGTGACAATTACATTGCAATAAGGATGGAATATGGTTTCAGCTGAGCTTCTTGTAGGTGGGGTGGATGTTAGATCTCCGTGACAGAGTTGGAAAGAATGCAGTTGCCTCTTTGTTGGGACAAACATTGGCTTTATCCTTGTCCAGTATGGACACACTTCCTCAGCAGTATATAAGGTCTACAATTCTTTTGCATTATTTCATTATTTCTAAACACCAAAGTAGAAAAGTGCAACATTATGTATAGAAAAACTAGACCACTTTCTTTCAGACATTCTTCATTTTACAGGAATGTAAATTAAGAAGGTTTAATTTAAATTAAGAATACATACGGGCATGTAAGAACTGTAGTAAACCTCTGTTCCAGCTGATCCTGGTTCAAATCTTTATGCAACCGGATCGACTGTTCTGCTTATCCTGAATCCTATATTTAATGCTTAGATGCCAATCAACTGGAGTTGAATCTTCATTGCAAATAGTAACAAAGATACCAAGATTAGTCACATATAGAATAACACAGTTTACAGGAAGTAACCTGTTTTGTTTGACAAAGTAATTAAATGAGGAGAAACTTTATAGATTCATTCTGTGAATGTCTGTTCTTCTTACTGAAGAATGTCATTCTGCTTCTTACTGTTTCTTCTACATGATGTGTGCCTCTATAATGTACCTCTGACATAATTTGCTTGGGCTTTCCAATTAGAGAACTGAAGTCTTTTAATTAGTAACAAGCAAATAGTTGTTCTCATATGAGTGGTGGAGAACTTCTGATGAGAAGGACATCAATGTGATGATCAACATGATAGAATTTTCCACAGTATCCTCCCCAAGAAACTGGCTACCCATGGCTTGGATGGGAGTACTCTCTGCTGGGTTAAAAACAGGCTGGAGGGCCAGGTCCAGAGAGTGGTGGTGAATGGAGTTAAATCCTGTTGGTGACCAGTCATGAGTGGTGTCCTCCAGGGCTTGGTATTGGGGCCGGTTCTCTATACTATCTTTATCAATGATCTGGACGAGAGGATTGAGTGCAACCTCAGTAAGTCTGCAGATGACACCAAGTTAAGTGGGTGTGTTGATTTGCTGGAGGGTAGGAAGGCTTTGCAGAGGAATCTGGACAGGCTGGATGGATGGGCCGAGGCCAATGGGATAAGATTCAACAAGGCCAAGTGCCAGGTCCTGCACTTGGGTCACAACAACCCCATGCAGCAATACAAGCCTGGGGAAGAGTGGCTGGAGAGCTGCAAGGCAGAAAAGGACCTGGGGGTGTTATTCGACAACCAGCTGAACATGAGCCATCAGTGTGCCCATGTGGCCAAGAAGGCCAACTCATCCTGGCCTGTATCAGGAACAGCATGGTGAGTAGGATTTAGAAGATGATCATCCCCCTCTACTCATCAATGATGAGGTCCCCTCTTGAGTACTATGTCCAGTTTTGGGCCTCTTACCACATAAAAGACATTGCGCAGCTGGAGCAGGTCTGGAGAAGGGCAACAAAGCTGGTGACTGGTCTGGTCTGGAGCTGGTCTGGAGAATAAGCCATGTGAGGAGAGATGGAGGGGGTTGGGGTTGTTTAGTGTGGAGAAAAGGAGGCTGAGGGGAGAGCTTATTGTTCTCTCCAACTACCTGAAAGAAGGTTGTAGAGAGGTGGGGGTTGGTATCTTGTCTCTAGTCACAGATGATAGGACAGGAGGAAACGGCCTCAAGTTTTGCCAGAGGAAGTTCAGATTGGATACTAGGAAATTTTTTTACACTGAAAAGTGTATTAAGTATTGGAATGGGATCAGCATGGAAGTGGTTGAGTCACCATCCCTGGAGGTATTTAAAAGATGAGTTGACATAGTGCTTAGAGACATGTCTTAGTGATGATTTTTATCAGAGTTAGGTTGCTGGTTGGACTAGATGATCTCAAAGTTCCCTTCCAACCTATGATTCTATTGTGATACCATGATGCTTGATTTGTCTTTCTGGGTGCTCCCCTGCTGGACAGGAATATTGCCCTGACCACGGCCACTACTCTGCTCCTCCTGAACATGGAAGTGTATTGATTCTTAGGTTATAGTTAGAGAAGTGGGTTTGTTTTGTTGTCTTCCTCCAGCCGCAGTGACCAAACTCAGGGGTTCCTGTTAAGTGAACCCAGGCAGCACCACTCTCAGGATTTGCATACTTTATTCTCCCTTTTCCTTTTTTGTTGCCTTCCTTGGACCTCCCTTTCCCACACCAGTCTCCTTCAAAGTAAATAGTCCCAAATTACTTTTCTCAATTGGTCACTGTTCAGATACATCTTTATCCAAATTTGTTATTTGATACCATTATCCAGGCAATGTTAGTTTTACATGTTATTACTGTTATACTGATGTTGTTGGTCTTTCAAGATGTTAACCACTAAAAGTCACCAGTGGGTTACTGACCATTAACCACCTCTTATATCTTGCTTTCCTTCATGGCAACGTCTGTAATTTTTGTCAACTTCTCACACTGCTGCATGTTATGTTCAGCATTTTCTTGTGTCACACCCTGCAGTTTATGGTGTTCTTTTCAGTTCTGTTATTTCTCTTTTCAGACCAATCTCATGCTGGGTCCCAGTGAGAAGGCAACTCACTGCAACTCTAACATATTCTAACATGAATTTTTGGTCTTCAGAAAGATACTGCAACACTGGTGGCAATGAACTTGTCATTCTAGAGTGGATCTAATGAATCCATCATCTCTATGATGGATTCACAAATATCGTTGTGAATATCAAACATTTATCAAAATACTCATAAAATAAAAATTCTCATAAAATGAACTTACTCTATTAGTCACAAATATTTTAAGAATTATTCTGCAGACCATTCAAATCTTCATTCCCATGGGAAAGTTTTTGTTGTAATTAGACTGTGTAAAGAGTTACTTACTCTAACTCTTAGAATGATATTTGAACCATTACTAAGAAGCAGTTTGCTATGTTTAAACACTTATTATAGCAGGTCGCTATCTTATTGTGTTGTAGGCTTTTGCCTAATTAAAATGTTCTTAATTAAAATGTCTGAAAACCCTCATGCAGGTGAAGGGATCAATTATAATAAATATTATGTGAGGTATAGTCTTTTACTAAATTTTTTGATAAGTGCAGCATTTTCCAAAACCATGCTGAAAGGCTGTTGGCAGAACTTTAGCTTATAATATCTATAAAATCTGCATCAAGTATCATTACCTCAATGAACATGCTTCAGTTGCCTAAATATAGGTGTCTGTGGAGATTTCTGGTTTGCGACTGGTTACAGTTGGCTCTTCAGAACTGTGGATTTTACATAAATGATAAGCAATATCTTGCGGACCAATGTGGATGTCCCAGACACCTTAGAGGACATACGTTTTGCTAAGTATGCGTTCCTGTTATCTTTGTGTACACAGGTGTGTAAAGTGCTCTATTATTCCAGTGGACTTTCTTAGTCATGGATGTTCACGTGCTTACAATCCATGTGCACAAAAAACCAATTATATATACAGCCGCCTTTAAAAATGCATTCTTTAAGTGTTTGGTGATTAAAATATTTAGTATGTCTTCATAAGCCCACAGTTTTATATAACTTTGTTCTGAAATATTAAGAATAATTCCATACCCATGTGCTCATACGCAATTTCCTTACAAACAGCTCTGAATTAATTTAAACATCATCGAAAGGCATATTTATGAGATTCTGCTGTAATATGAATTAATAAAGTACACGCTTTCATCTCTTCCATGCCATTCAGCTTTGGCCTATATAGCTGTTAATTTTCCTTTGACTGGTGACTGTCATTTCTGTCACCTAGATGTGTTTTCTGATGTACACAAATAGCCATTAGCATGGGGGCCAATAGACTTATCTCCACTTATATAACCTGTGTAAAAAATTTAGCAATTGGTCTCTAGAAATCACAGCCTTGTGCTCCAGCTCATTCTCCAGGCTGAGAAAACCTTCTGATTACAAATACTCTCCCACACAACATTCATTATATAATTATCACACAATAATGTAAAGGACAGAAAGAGCCTTTTGTTTGTGCTGGGTTTAGATTCATCTATTTATTTCTATTTTTCTTCTATATTTGGAAGTGTTTCTGGAGCCCCTTTTGTCACATTTCATTTCCTACATGTCTTGCTATAAAAGACCTCTAGTGCTGTTTGTGATCATGTGAGGCTCATTTGCTTGAGGGAATGGCTTCTGTTGGAATACCTGGTCAAAGGTGTTGAAAATGAAAGAGTGCTGTGATATTGATTAGTGCTTTATCTATTTATTCTTAAATAAGAAATAAATTACCTCTGCCTATGATGACATTTTTATCATGTAAAACCAATGTGTCAACTCCAAGAGTGCAAACATACTCCAATTGGGAAGCAGGTGCAAGAATGGTTTGCATGAAAATAAATTTACTCATAGTGCAAAATACTTATTGGACAGCCAGACATGCAGTGTGCACAACTCAGACCCATGTCTCAGTCACTGATATGATGGAAACATTGCATCTAATGCCTAGAGCATAATAAAATTTTCAGGGTTGTTCATCTCATATATCTGCAAATTTTTTGCCGTGGTCATACAGCCATTCAAAACCAAACTGAGATCCACTGGCCCATTTCATACAGTCTACTAAATAGTATTCAGATGGTAATGCATTTTGATCTTTAGTGTTGCATTTGGAGTACCAATACTCATGGTAAGGGATATGAACTCATTTCCAGCCCTTTCAGCTATCTATTTCCATCAGCTTTATGTTCCTGATATTGAAGTTACAGATATGCATTAATGTTTTGATCTAGCTTAGACATAACAGTCTGGTTTCATTTCCATTTCCTTAGCACACTTGCAAAGTTATATTGACATTTGCAAATTAACTAATCTGCTAGAACCAGTCAGCAGTGTTAAGTGCAAAAATAGTTCTCAGATTTAGTCCATTAATGAGATTAGCGCATGTTTTGCTGCTTTTTAAACCTCGTATTGGTTAGAACTTCTGTGGAAGGTAAACTCAGGGTTTTTTTCTGTTACTAGACCTACTGCTTTTAAGAAGACATCAGTGCAGTGACTAATTGACTACCTCCAAACTACTTCTTATTTTAAGAAATAACAGCATATGCAGTTAGATTGCAACAGCCTGGTCCAGCTCTGAAATGTGAATCATACAATACTTTCAGCCAAATGATCTCCATTTATAGAACTTCTCTAAAATGGATTGTGGGAGCAGAGGGTTAGAGAAAATTGTCATTGTCTCACTGATCCACAAACATCCAGAGTTCTAGCAGTATTAATTTGATTTTATGTTGAAGTGCATACTTTTTACATGCTTCTGGTAGTAGGTATCAGTTTTTTAATTTATTTGTTTATAGTTTTTCATATACTTTTATAGTATCTAAAACCTTTTGTCCAGAGCTTCACATAATGCCTCTTAATTAGACCAAATATTCTTTATACACAATTTTATAGTGTGGAATTTTGGAGACAGTATTGAATATTCTCCCAAACTTAATTGTATTTGCATAAGGTCCTATATATCTCTGCTCTTCAACTAAGGTATACCTTTATTTATATCAGCTACATTATTAAAGTGATTGCATTACACTAAAATAAAATAAAGCTTCATTAATGTACTAAACTTGCTAACTTCTGATACTGATATCCCCCAAAAGTACTTGTCAGGCTATGTGGATATCCATCTATGTGTGAGTGTATGAGTCTATGGATACAACTGAAAGGGGGAAAGTAATTAAAGTAACATTTTGCCTTATACTTATAAGAAAATATATAAGCCTTTAGAAGTAACTTTGAGATATATAAGCTTTTAGAATTAATTTTGACTATCTTTTAGAAATAATTCTTTGGGTAAGAGTATGCAGCTGTGAGAGGCCGTCGCTTAAGAAAAACTGAAACACAACTAAAGGTCGAGATGAGCTGCAGCCTTGAGATAATGGGGAACAAGAAGAATATCCCAGAACCAACTCCCCAGCCCTGAGAGCAGACAGGGAGGTATGCTTGATAAGGAGGACCTGGCTGCACCCGCCATCCTGTCTGGAAAAGAGAACAAACAGGAGCTGGGCCTGTGCCAGAGCAAGAGGTGAGAAGTGAATCTGTGAAGAAGACATATGGTCTTCCTCTTCACGACCCTCGGTGACCACTACCAGGGGCACTGCGCAAGCCCAGTTGGGAGGAGTCTAATTTTAATACGAAGTGGGGACAGGTTATACATATGTATAGGCATAGGTTATCCATATGAACAATGAATATGTGTATCATTGCTGTATAAATGAAGGGCAAGTTGCCGCGCCAGAGGTAGCGTCTTTGTGGTGGGGAGACCCCCTGTGCTGCCCAGTGCTGAATAAATGTACCTACTTTGCAACTTTCCAGGTTGTGGAGTCTATTTCCACACATCATAACAAGATATTAATTTTATAGTAGTCCTTTGATCATTCTTTTTCTCAATGTGGTTGTATTTTTCAGAAAGTATGATATTGCATTTTGCCCCAAACCCCCACAACTAAGGATAACTACAGTTAACAAGAACACCTTCAACACCACACTCACTATTTCTGGGGTTAACCACTCTTTCTTTGTAAAACTATGAGTAGTATGACGTGTTTGTCCTGGTTCATGTTACTCAGTGCAGATGTCCCTTAAGATTATATTCTGTGAATATGTGTTTGCATACAGATGCAAATTCCCTTTTCTTTTCACAGCAAGATCCTCTACAAAGAAAAGAAGTACTGGAAAACTAAAAGTAGATCAGTCTGTATTATGGTGGGAGAGCTGCAGTTTTACCTACACAAATATCGAAAAATATGCATGAACCACAGGAAGTTGTGAGAATATCCTAAAATCCTTACATGTTTTCTACCAAATACAAGTTTGAGGGATTTTGTGTTTGAAATTGCCCATTTAATCTGATGTTGCTACAAGTAAGGGTATCTTAGTAGTTACCACTGTCCTTAGTAGAGGACTGATTTTTAAATGCTCTGTTTATGTTAAAGTCTTCGGCTAACGTATTTTGTCTAAAATAGTTTTCTACTTTATAGTTTACCACTACTTTTATTATTTCTCCTGTCTTTCACACCATACTCACGCATTTATCCTAGCTGAAACTGAGGTAAACTTTTGGTTTAGCTTTTGAAGCTTGCCTACGTTACCCTTAATTTTAACCTCCTACATAAATCACAGAATCACAAAATCACATAATATCAGGTATTGGAAGGGAACTTGAAAGATCATCTAGTCCAATCTTCCTGCTGGAGTAGGAACACAGGAACGTGTCCAGGCGGGTTTTGACTGTCTCCAGAGAAGGAGACTCCACAACCTCCCTGGGCAGCCCCTTCCAGTGTTCAGTCACTCTCACCATAAAGAAGTTTTTTCTCATATTTAAGTGGAACCTCCTATGTTCCAGCTTGCACCTATTGTCCCTTGTCCTGTCATTGGACATCACTGAGAAGAGCCTGGCTCCACCCTCCTGACACTCACCATTCACATATTTATAAACATTAATAAGGTCACCTCTCAGTCTCCTCTTCTCCAAGCTATCTCCAAGCTAGAGACCCATCTCCCACAGTCTTTCCTCATATGGGAGGTGCTCCATTCCCTTAATCATCTTTGTAGCCCTGCCCTGTACTCTCTCAAGCAGTTCCCTGTCCTTGAACTGAAGGGCACAATATTCCAGATGCGGTCTCAGCAGGGCAGAGTAGAGGGGGAGGAGAACCTCTCTTGACCAATAAGCAATCTTTTTCAGTTTTAATCTCCCTCTTAGACTGTTTCAACTCAACTTTTAGCTATTCCCTCTGCTTTCTTATAACCAAAATGTACTGTTTCTTTGTTGAACAATCCTTTACGTCAATCTCTGTAGTCATTCTACTTGCATTTAATATCCTTTTTGAAGTGATTATTTAGCTAATTAGATCTGAAAAACCTCGACAGAAGTTTTTCCCTTTGGCTGGGGTATAAATTTTAGATTGTTTTTGTAGTTTTGTCAGTGCAGCTGTCTTTACCAACTAGTACTCTTAATTTCTCATAATCTATCCTTTTGAAATTGAGAACCTTAGGGCACAGTTGTACATTCATTTTTGAAGTAGATGTAACAATTTAAGATGTCATTTTCCTCTGGCTATTTATTAATACCCTTCAGCTGTTTAAAATTATTGAAGTCTCAGCTACGGGGACTGGTAACTGATGACAGAAGCATTTCTAGTCCATTTCAGAGCAAAGTGATTCAGGTTTGCTTAAACTACTCTTAACAGGACTTTACATGAGTGTGTTGTATTTCATACTGAAATGCATTTCCACAATGAATTATTATCTCTCAGCTAAAGGGATGGTTACAAATTGTCGGAGAGTAGTAAAAGCCCATAGAAGTCACCATCACAGAACTGGAGGAATTTTGGGGAACTACTTCAGGAAACTACTTCCTCCATCCTCCCCTGCAGGTGGGATGGCAGCCCACCCAATCTCAGGCTATTCACAGATGTAGCTTGCTAAGGCTGGAAAACGTTCAGATATTTTACAACACTATGTGGCTATTTGTTTAGTCTCAGATGTGCTTCTGTTGATCATTGTATATCAATGAAAGTACAAGAATTTGAGAAATTACGATTACAATGGTAATGTATAACAAATCTTTGTAAGCAGGTCTTCTGTAGTGCTTACTTGCTGTAAAACCAGTAATTTCTCTATATTGTCACTCTAGTTTTTGTTAGACAAAGGTGACTACCTGCAATGTCAACATTTGACAGGAAAATAATTGTCAGAGTTTTCTTCAGCATGGCAACTTTCCAAATTTTCATCTCGTTCAAAGAATGATTTTGACAGAATGGGTGCAGGGGTTTTTTAGCTTTCCAGCAACAATATCTGATTTCTTTCTCCATGGAAGTCCAAATTTTAGGTAGGAAGCCAAGGTCAGGGTGGGAGGAAAATGTCACACCAGTTCAACATACACAGAACTTCCTTGAGAAGACCGGGAAAATTTTGTAGAGTAGGGCTGATGTTTGGACTCAATGTTCCCAAGTGCCTCTTCCAACCAAAATGATTCTATGATTCTGTAATGATTCTAGCTTCAGAAACACTTAGACCAGGAATTGGAAACTGATTAATGTAAAATATTAGAATACAGAGGATAATCAACTTTAGAGAGGTAAGAAATACACTATTCTACACACTTTCTGGAGAAATTAAAGACAGAAATATGTATCTGCTTTAGCCATGTACATTTTGTTATGTACATTTTTTTCCAAATCTGAAAGGCATGATTATAATCAAAGGACATATAGCAGAGTGGCATGAAATACTGCTCTTCACAACAATAAGGAACGGGATGAGAAAACACGGAAATTTGAAGCTTTACCAAAGATGAAAAGGACGTAATGAAAATTAACTGCATTGTAATTTGTTGGTTTGGACAGATTATGTACCTATTTGTGCTACAGAATGGATTTAGGATTTTAAAATTCTCTATATAAGTATTTTCATGCTTCCATAATGTTTAAATAGAGGCATTTTTGTTCTCTGCTAATTTTAGAAATGCACACTGAAGTGCTCGGAGAGCTATAGCTTCTTACATTAAAGTCAGTGGAAACAGATTATTTTGCAATGGACAAATACATTTGCTGTTCTCTCTCTTCTTTTATTGGCATGCATTGGTTTCCTGTCCTCTGTCGGGAAAGCAGAAACAATAGCCCCATGTTCCATGTAACTAAGTGAAATGCCTGGAACAGATGGAGCCACCATTATGTGATCGACTCAGCAGCCAAAATTTGTTTGCATAATCTGTTCAGGATATGCCCGTGGATGTTTAATATCTATTTATAATCACTCATGAATCTTTCCCAACTTACATATATCTAATTGGGGTGGATTCATGAATGATTTATGAACAAAGAGGTGAACTGCACTTGTCAGAAGAATTACCTACAGTAGGTAATTTGACCTGGTCATTAAAGGTTTCGTCTTTTGAGTTAAAA
>VZTM01015625.1:486128-505187 GCA_013400555.1 Jacana jacana | reverse complement strand
TGAACAGCTCAGCTCCATTCTCACTAAATTCAAGTTATACATGATACCGCTGTTTCTTGTGTGTTTTAGTTTTATTCACTGATAGAGGCAGTCTTTTGAAAGAAGAGTTTACACACAGTCACCAAAACCTGTCAGCCAATGTATTCCCCGAACTTCAATTTCCTGGATGGCACTGATTTGCTCCCCCATCCCTTTCTAAAATGGTGGTTTATGAGAATAGAACCACTGTTTCACTCTGAGAGGGTTAAATCTATTTTGAAAGCTGTAACAGTTCCTAGCTGTTTATAGGAGATTTATTCTGCAGTAAATGCCCCTTTTCATGTCACTCTAATAATTAATTTGGCAGACTTTGGAAGAATAAAAGTTGTATAAAATTATTGTCCTAGAGACTTAAACATTTAACCTGAAAGCCATATGACAATTGTCAGGGGCTGTGTTTGCAGGCACAGTGAAAGATTTCCTTTAGGAAAAATTGAGATTTTAATTATTGACTTCTAGGAAGACATGATTAACAAGGGCTTCTCATCCTCAGTTATCAAATCCCAAGTGTCTGCTCCTGCGTCTCCTGTTTCTTAAGTAAAATCCCCAAAGTTCCTTACAGTTCTCAGAGTAGCCTCATTAAATCAACTGTAGTTAAACCTTCAGTAGATTAGAACTTGTTAGGGGAATGTAGATGTAACACTTGATTACCTTTCTAAAGCTGATGACATGAATTGATTTTTTAGAGATTGGTCAGCCCTGCCACCACCAGTGAGCCACCTCCTCCCCACCCCCAGTTTTCCCAAGCACAGGAGTTAATCCATGCATTTAACAGCCTTGCAGTAAATGAGCTCTTCTACTCACAGGCAATTGCTTAAGTTTTTACTGAGAATAAGAAAGCCCCACAAATTCTGTAATCCACTGATACTGTGTGTCTTGTATTATCTTTAGAAAAGACACACTGCCAGGGAAAAGTTTTGTATATCATCACAGCAGAAGATTTTGAGCTGTTTAGCACTATGTAATCAGATCTAGGATGAATTCTTAGCTTTTCTGAAGCCAAGAGCAGTGACACCACTGCTGTTTCCACCAGAATAATGACAGATGACCTAAAAACAGTCTGAAAACTGATTGAAATGGACTGGGTACATTTCAGTGTCAAATTTTGCTTCTATAATATCCCTTTAGATAACTCTTGTTTTCTTTTGGTCAATACAGATAAGATTTCTATCATATAAACCACATAGTAAATGATCAAGAGTAATAAACAAAAACTCTGTCCTAAAAATATTTACTGAATCACGATGTGCCTTAGATCAGTTTTGTAATTGTCTTGGCTATCTAAGAGGTGAATAAAGGGAATGCTTAAATCAAAGCACTGTCTGCTGCTTTAGTACAAGGTAAAACTTTATCCACTTTGTAGACTTTAGTCTTGACATTGTACTTTTTTGATAGGCTGTTCTTCAAGCTATTATAGAATATTGGTTTTAAGTTAGAGGGAGCAGAACACTACTCCCCTTATTGGATGCAAGATTAATTGTCAAGTTGATTTTAAGATTTGGTCACTAACAAGGCTTTACATAGCTTAAATCATCCTTTCAACATAATTTTTCGATTTCTTATTCACAAGTTGTTTTCTTTTGTTATCTTCTAAGGTTTTTTTCATTCGTCTTATATGTAAGCTGCAAATATTTTCTGTCATACATGTATTCCCACAGTACATGCCCTTGGCAAAGAAGATTCAGCACAGATTTCATAATTTCTGAATGAACCATCCAATTTCTATGCTGAATTTATAGTTGCAAAATCTTATTGTCAGTTCATTTAATTGTAAAATCTTCACATACGTACTTGAATTATCTGCTTAACAAAGGATGCATTCAGTCATCACAGCATTGTATTTTTTTTCCTCGTAAGCACATTTCATACTAGAGAGTTCTCAAATTACATTCATACAGGAATTTTCTTCATCCACTTCTGAAGCTCAGTGCTGAAAGAGAATAATCATTATTCAGCTTTGACCAAAAAATGTCTGGAAACATCACTTTCTGCAACAAAAATTGTCATGGCTCTCTGCTGTCTGTGAATTGCAAGCACAACTCCCCTTTATGCAAGCTCCTGCCTATGAAATATCCTGTTCTGAGCTTCAGAGAGCCCAGTGTGTCTCACGGAAGAGTACGAGTTGGGTTACTAGACTCTGCCTGTTTTGAACCTGCAGTTCAAGGCAGTCTAGGTTTTTCAAACCTAGCTCGGAGCGCTAGAACAGCTCCTCCAGTTTTTGAAGTATGAGCTTAATGAATCACTCCCTACAAAATAGTTGCTTCTGACATTTCAGCCAAAGCCCTGCTGCTTTTGCAGGAGCCTATAAGCTTTTATCTTGCACACTGGTCTGAGCTGCAAAAATGTTCCAGTTTATCACATACTGTTCCGTACTGTCACTTAGAAATATGCTCATGCTTGCTGGGTGAATATTGATAAGATACCTTGAGACTGTGATAAAAATGGGGCAAAGAGAAGATATCTTTCAAATTTGATAAATAAAGTCTTTAAAACAGTGATAAAAGACTTCTGAGAGTCCATTATTGAGAATGAATTCTCAGAGGTGTACATGAAGTTGGGGGCTTATTGTTTGGTCATGCTCTTTCAAAGGTTTAGGGCTTTTACTCTGTGTTTCTAAGAAAAAGCTCTTTGAAGGTCATGTTTGAATTCAAAGCTGTACTTATTGTCTGTTTTTCCATGCTATCTACATTACTGTTGCATATCGCATTTGGGAGCCCAATAGCTCCTGAAGGTAATATTTTCTAATTCCACTTATCCTACCCTCTGGTGCAGCATTTGTCAGTGCAGGTTTGTGTCTGCAGGTGTTGATAAGGTAGAAAAAGCTACCTGACTAACATTATTATACTGCTTATTTTTTCCTAGGTAGTTTGGAACGATTATCGCCGCTGGACTGTAGTCATGTGCTAAAAGATAGCATGCCCTCCTTCTGCTATGCCACCCTCAGCACTTTAAAAGCAGTGGTAGCTGTGCAGATTACCTGGCAGTGAGAAATCTTACTGTAATGGAGAGTGGGTGGGGGGAAGAGAGCGGGAAGGAGGGCGGCGGGGAGGAGCTACTTTTCACTGCTGGTGTTATTCTTGTACTGAAAGGCTGTGACTCCTTATTCAAGTATCTGAGTGGGCAATTAATCTCTTGCTGTTAGAGAGCAGTGCTGAACATAACCACTAAACTACTGATGGTAATGGTGGTCATAGAAAAAGAAGGCAACTCTAAATCGGAGCCGTAAAATGCTCTGCACTTGTCTTTACCCTGCAAGAGTTTGGATTCTCTGCCTGTGATCCTCAGCAAGTATAAAATGTGGGTCCCTCAGCCCTGAGAGAGGTACCTCTAGGCAGGGCAATGGGGTTATCCCCCTGGGATGTACCAGGTGTGTGTGGTGCCTGGCCCTGCTCCATGGGGTTTGTGTTCCTTGATGCTACCTCAGCCTAAAAATTACTTTTGTTCCATCAATATTTTTCTTTAGATGTAAATAACAACCAAGTGCCCACTTGCTCTCTGAACCAGGAATGGAAGCATCCAACCTTTTGATTGCCACATGATCTTGACCTGGCACTTCTATGAGGAGGCTAAAAAACTGTGTGCTCAACTCATAACAAATGAGGAGATGTGCTCAGGAGACTCTCTCAGCTGTGCAGACAGCTCAGCTCCACCACCTCCACAGCAGGTCTCTGAGCTTTCCTCAGTCCAGCATCAGGCCATTTGTAGGCATAAATACATCTTGGCATGTCCAACCAGACCTGCCTTTCGACACGTCCTGTGTGACAAAGCATTCCTCCTTTCTGTTTCTGTAATAGAAACATGCTCCCTAAAACACATTTAGGTCTAATGGAGATAGTTTACCACAATCTTTCAAACTCCTTTTTTCCCCAGGCTCAGTAATAACACAGCACTGGGATCAAAGCGTAAGTAATAAGCACATTGGAAAAAGAGCATGTTTCTACACTGTAGAAGAAAAGATAAAAGTTTCAGTAATTTCAGCATTTTTTTTTTATTTCTGCCCATTTTTTATTTGTCTTTTTTTTAACTTTCCTACTCTCTCAACTTCAGGAGCTGATGTACGATATTCTTAGCCCTTTACTCTGCATGCCATCATGATGACCAGTGTAACAGCACATAGCTTGGTAGCTAGCCCAGTCTATGTGGGTTGTCAGTCTCTGCCATGAGAAGCCAGTATTTCAGTCAGTCATGTGAGTGTGAACAGGTTTCTTATTCCAACATTTTACAACAAAGACATCTAAAATATGATCCCTGGATGCATGAAAAATATGTGTTTGTCAGCATAAATAAATGGAAAACATTTTTAGCAGCCAATTAATGTATGTTGGACTAATTCTTTCTGCCTTAGTAACAGCAAGAGGATGAAAATATGTTAATAATTCTGACCTAACCAGGATCTTGCGAAGATTCATTAGGTAATGTGTGAAAGTAATGGAGAACTCTTTTCTGTGACTCTCTCACTCTGGTTTTGAAGCATGAACTAAACCTTAGTGAGCTTATTCTCACAACCTCCTTACAGTTTGGGAATTAGTGTCATTATTATTCTCATCCACATGCCTAAATTCCAATTATATGGAGATTGCATTACCCTTTAGCGGCTCAGTGCCTAAACCAGGGCATCCAATACATACTATCAGACATATGAGACATTGCCATAGATGTGGCACCTGTGAGAGATCTATTATCCCTTTGGAGAAGCATATGGGGACCAGATTGGGCACCCATGAAAAGTGCTAGACAACTCTGTGAGAGCTGTTCAATTGAAATCTCAAGATAAAATTCAAACTGCTGTCCAACACTGCATTAAAGCCCGAAAGCACCTGGGGTTATTAAATATATATGCTTTGGAGCAAAAAAAAAGGTTCCTCAGGTACTGTAGCAGAGGCTTCTGCACCTGATGAGAAGTCCTGGCAAGAGAAGTGAAGCACCGTGTCCCAAGCAACCCTGCAATCTTCACAGGCTTCAAATGACAAATGAGACCTTAAAATCCATTTGTGTTGGGCTTGTATTGCACTCTTTTGAATTATCAATTAATTTCCCAGAATGGCTTGAGTGATTTGCTCTCCTAAGCATGAAACAGTTTGTTTCCACTGTTTCTATGACCCAAAAAACTGTTCTTCATATCTTAACCAAACTAGAGCATATGTTGCTGTTCACAGCCACAAGCTAGCCAGTGCCAAAATACTTATGTAGTGGAATGGGGGGACTCATAGAGTAAGCCTTGGCCATTCTTAGAGGATCTGACCCCATTCCAAGAGAATGCACTAGCAAGCTTAAGGCAAGACTATGGAGGGCCTATTCCCCCTTTGAATCTGGTTGTCATGACATCAGTGATACAAGATAAATTATACCAGATAAAAAGTAAGAGTCATGATAAGTAGTGTCTTCCGTTGCTGCAGTGGTATAAGGTTCTTAGGCAATGAAGGAAACCTCACCTTGGGATCCATCTGCATTGTCTGCTTTTGCATGTATCACTGAATGAACATGTCTATGCCATGTTTTGAACTGGGAAAAGTAACCAGGATTCATCTTATTTCCCAGAGCCATCCATCTTATGTACAGCTTCAGGCATCTTGGGTCCATGATGATTCTGGATTCGTGAATTTTAAATTACAGGAGCAGCAAAGGGGAGTGATTGGGAGGGGCTAGAGGGATCTTTGGCAGAAGTAAGGATAAAGATGGCTGTCATAATTAAAGTCTCATCAATCTTTGAAGATCTTCTGGAAAAAAGGTGACATTAAGTGGACTTTTGAACAGATGGAATGAATATTTTTGATGGGCCAAATCAAACCATGGGCCATAAGCTGGACATTCTTCCTCTAGCACATGGTAGAAGAGAAGATGACACCTTGCCTTCATGAAACTTAAAAAAAAGGTCTACATTCAAAATAAACACAATGTTTTTAATCTCTTATGGATAGAGGTATGGCCATGAAAGACTTGAGATAGGTGCTTGGTCAGGCACTTAAAACGCCAAGCTTTTTTACTGGTTTTAGCCTTCCTGCTTGACATACTCTGGCACCCGGGACAAGTCTTCCTGGTTGCTAATGAGGACAGATGGTTCTCTAAAGATCCTTCTGATTGTATGAGAAAATTAGTCTTTTTCTCACTTGTGGAATTTATCACACCATCTTTATACTCCTTGGGAAATAAGACCATTTAACTACCCTCCCTGTCCTGACATTCAGTGCTTGAAGAGGGAGGTATGAATATGGACCTAAGTCTCTCAAGGTTATATCAGAAGTCTATGGCAGGAACTGAAACTATGTCTGCTGAGCTTGGGTTCTGGCCTGAGGACCTGGCAACCTGCAGCTTTGATATTTAACTTCAGCTCTGAATGCAACATTACATTTTTTTTTTGTTTTCAGCTATGATGCTTTTTTACGATGACAGCTGTAATTGTAATTATTAGTTCTGAAGTTGATTGGGCAGGGAAGAAGGAAATGTTATGTCTTATTACTCACAATATCTATTATCCTAGATTGCTTTTCAGTAATTTGTATTTAGTATTTGTTTCATTTTGCTTTTTAAAATTTCTTCTTTGCTAGTATTGTTTAAATTTTATTTTTAAATCTTGTTTTGGTTGTTTATTAAGTTATTGATTAATGATGAAGATTTCTAGTCCTCCTACTTCATTCAATTATCCAACATTTACACTCGTTATAATAAGCACAGATATAAATAGAAGGTGTGTTCATTTAAGCAAGACCTGGTAATTTTTTTCATAGTAATCATGACAATAATGAAGTTGAATTACTTATTGATCTTTCATGATAAACAGTAGCTTAAAAAGGCATGGAACTAGGTATTTAATGTTGATGGAGATACTGTTTTTACATTAAACATTTTACACAAGACTTGACCCATGAATCTAATATGTCCCATCTGCTGAAACAATGGCTGTGTGCATACTACCCTTTTCCCCAGCATTTTTTCTTCAGAAACGAGGAAATGATCATTACTTTATGGCTATTCTAAAACCAGATTAATCATTTGCTTCTACCTGGTATGGTCATTATTCATGCATGCCTCTTATTTTAGCACAAGCTGTATTTCATAAGATTGAAGGTCCATTTATTCCAAATATTCTTGGCAATATGTAGAAACCTCAAAGTGCATTGTTTTCATTTCTGACAGAAAAATATGCATGACACATGTTTTTTTAATGTATTGAACACATGTAGTACCTACTCTATAGCAAAATGTACAAAACTAATAGTGTATAGCTGTTCATTTGAATTCAGAACTGATGCATGGGTAAAACATATGCATTTAATCTATCAATATAAGCCATTAAGATTAACCTATCCTGTACCTCATCCTTAGTGTAAAGAGGTTTTCTGCTTTGATAAGGTAAGTGAATTATCATGTGGTACTACTCTGGCTTCCAGAAAATATAATAGTGAGTCAAATGATAGCAGCTTCTATGCCTATACATCATGACTTTCCACTGTATTTTTACTGTATATCTGTGCAAATCCATACTTTATTCCCCCTGCATGAATTTAGGCTGATAGAGTAAACCCCTATTGCCATGGCAATAATAGCAATCAAGGAGTGAAGGTTGTGCCTTGGTGATTTAAGTCAGCCACAATAATAAGAGTATTTCTCCACTCATTCAAACTATTTGGTTTTGAGCATTTCTAAAATGCTTTTAGAATCATTTGAATTACAAAATGGTCTACTTCTTCAATAAGGAATTCTATTTGGAGTACATTCTTATCACCAGCTTAAACTATTTATTTTTTGTTGTAATCACCATGTTTAATAAACTGAATGTCTAATATCTTTGCCCCTTTTGCACCCACAAAATCTGCTGGTGCTTTAAAATATTCCTTCACCTTCTGAAGCATGCTTAGGAAAAGTTGCACCAGGAGTTGGAATATAAAAGCAAATTGAAGCATTGATTTCCCCATTTCGTCACCTCTAGAGAACAATTCATAAAGCACGGAAGTTCTAACTAGTCAATCAATAGTTGCTACTTAAATCAGACATTGCAGATAGCCTGTTGTTATTAAAAGTGTTCTTCAGAAGATCATAATAAATGAAAAGAGAGGAACCAATTCAACCTCTGAGTGGAGTTCAAGATTGACACACTGAGGGAAGGAAAGCTGTACATGCAATTTATCCTTTTTTCCACAGGCAAATGGGAAAAGTATATTTCCCTAAAGACTTCCCAACTCTTAAGAGCGAAGATGACCTAAAAACCAAAATGTTTTGTGAAAACATCTTTACTACATATGGCATGGAAGTCTCTGTCAGATCCCTGGCAGTTTTCTTGAACCTTTAACCTCCCGAGCCCAATCCAGAGGTCTGGGTGCTGCATTGCAGCCTGCTCCCAAGTCAGACACTCTAATGTTCCTGCATTAAAGGATTGGCCTGGAAGTCTCAAGACCTAACAGACCTGCCTGAACAGACAGTCTGAGCTGGCAGTCTCCAACCAGTGTTGGAGCCTGGCAGTTTGAGCGTTTGATGCTCCTGAGTGATTTCTGGAACAGGCTGAGGAGACATGGGAGTCAGGAGCAGCCAGTTCAGGAAAGCAAGACAAGGATTTAATTTTTCATTTCTCTGGAAAACTTTAAAGATTGTTATTTCATTCTGGATGAAATGCAGGGGTTGGGGTTTTAGTTTAAAAAAAAAATAAATAAATTTACATGGAATGGAAATTTTAAGCTTTGAACATTTCAGCTATAAAAATTCACAATACTCATGCAAATGGTGCAGCTGACAAACGCGTTGCTCCATGTGATGGCAATGAAGAAAACTAAAATTACAGCACAAGATGCAGTTCTGTGTGATCTCTTTCTGAAGCAGATCTTTAGAGTTGTGAATAATGCACCCTTTGCGTTGTGTTGATAATCTGTTCATCAGCTATTGAAAAACTTGTTATTTTTTTACACTCATTATAAGGGTGTTCTTCTTGATATTACTTGAGGACCTGTGCACAGAACCAAATAACATCAGTAGGTAAGGTGTGATTTTGCTGCCTGTTTAGCTGGCAACATTCGAGTAGCTGGGGAGGATGAGCTAGGTCACAAGCAGCAGTGTCTACGGTGGGCAGCTGTGCGGATGAAGGCAGGAGAGATCACCATTGGACAATCTGCCCTAAGGTAGAGGGAAACAGTGGAGGAACCCCACTTTGCAGCAAAATTTGACCATTGCATGCATAAATTAACCATGTAACCATCAAAGAAGCTTGTGGTGAACGTGCTTAAATGTATAAGATAAAAAGTCTAGCAGCTAGTGGGGACTGGAAGCACACTCTTGTAGAGGGGCACTCCACACTAAAACCAGGGTCAGGGACACTCTCGAGGGACTGCACCCCATGGGTGACCCACAATGGGGCAGGGACACACAGAAATTAGTTTTTGCATGTGCAGCAGGACACTATCAAATAAGAACGTGCACTCAGGGGTTTCCCCCTAGGTCTCAAATACACTGCAGCCCCACGCCCTTCCCTACCCTCCAGTAATGCAGCACAGTGCTGGGATACCCCAGTGTACTCCAGTGGATGCCCCATCTCTGGAGGTGTTTAAGGTCAGGCTGGATGGGACTTTGAGCAACCTGGTCTAGTGGGAGGTGTCCCTGTCCATGGCAGGGGGATTTGAACTCCATGATCCTAAAAGTCCCTTCCAACTCTAACCATTCTGTGATACCTGTGCCCTACCTGGGAACAGATCACTTTTCTTTGCAGTCAGACCTGAACCATTCAGGTGGAACTTCTCTCATACTGCTCCATCAGGAAGAGCTAAGCCTGTGTCTGTGTGAAAAGACAGTCATTTAAATTCACCACCCAGTAATGTTTGAACAAATAAAGCTGGGTTTGCAGTCTCTTTGGTCTTTAATAAAGGGGGGAAACCCTCTGTTAACCCTTTAACAGCAAACTGCAAAATGAGATTTAGTGTTTAAAGGTATTTATACAGCTATTATTAGATTTAGAGAACTCCAACTATACCACTACCCAGACATCAGTGGCAGGATCAGGGCTGTGCTGCTTCTGAAAACATTATTTTTAGCTAATAAAGTTTTCTGAATCTGTGATTCTTCCTCTATTGTTCATCTCAGTGATCTTCTCTTATATTTAAACCATATTAGATTTAAAGTAAGATGCCATTGAGATGACATCCAGTGACCTATTTGCATTGGCTATCTTTCCCATGCTGATGTAATGGTGCATGACCTATCAGCAAGACATTCAAAAATGCAAGATTGATTGGGCTACATGTTAATTTTTCTATTAAAGGGGAGAAGAAATGTCCCACACCCTCCTTCTCTTAACCTCAAGTCTGACCCTGATACTATCTGTCACAACTCAACATATCCTTGCTACTTCCACATGTGTACAATTAACCCTAAATAATTACAGTCTCTAATGGACCCAGCATGTCAGGTTAAAATCAGATTCTCCAAAGAGGTTTGATAAAGTGGGTTGAGGTAATTCTGTTTCAGTGTGGCAAATGAAACATACATTACTATTAGAAGGTATAAGATGATGCTGAACAATTATAAGGTCCCTCTGTCTGGGAGAAGTGGAGACAATATGTCACCAGGAATAAGGTGGTACGGTAACACTTTTGAGGTAAAAAACATATTTTAGTATATGAGACAGAATAATTGCCTAGCTCACAATACCTGGTTTGCTAGCACTGGACTAAGAGTCCTTTGAGAAAGGTTTGCCCTGAAATAGGTTACAATTACAATATGCCCAGATTTATCATCCAGTGGGTAGATAATACTCCCAGTGTGTGATTCTGCTACCCTGAAACAATGGCAGAATGAGCAGTAATGTTGTGAGGCACAATGAGAGAAAACCAGGCAGCTTGCAGAGTGAGAAGTGACAGTCTGCAATTTTTAATTCATGACTATCTGCTTTCCTTGAGTGTTGGTAGTTGTCATGCTAAGCCTTGTAAGACGTGTATGGGATAATAAACAACAATCCAACCAGTTAACTTCAGCAGCAGTACTAGGAATAGCATGGGAGATCCTGAGCTGGTCGCCATCTAAACGGCCAATTCTTTCCAAAGTAAGCCAGAGATTTCCAGAAAATTTATCACTGTCAGTCTGACTGTAGTATTCATGTGAAACAGGAGATTTGCTCCATTGCAAAATACAACTGTTTGTATGGCCCCTTTCTCTAGATGAGCTCAGTGGTTTTGCTAACTGACAGTGATCTATTCACAGGCACTAAATCCAGTGGAACTACATTGTCTGAAAACATTGTAAGGCTCCATGAAGGAACAGAAGATATCAAAGGTGAATAAAAGGGAATCAGTAAGTGGTTGTTGGCATAAAATCCCCCATATAGCTAGAGTTCACACTGTATGAATTTCATCTCCTGTGCAGTAATTCCCTCTTCCCTGAATTTGAGTAATTTAAGGCTTTCACATAATGTTTCCAAAACTACAATATCACTTGGTAAAGGGCAGATGTAGGCAACTGTCAGCCACTCTTAACAGGAAAGAATAACCAGCGGATTCATTCAGCTCCTAAATTACCCACTTGAATCTCATACTTTTTGATAGATGTCAAAAATTCTCACAGATTCGGCCATATTGTTGACCACATAAAAGAAGCCTGGCATTAATGGTCATCTGTGTGCATCAGCTTCCTTTGAAATACCTTCAACATAGACCAAAATTCCTCTGTGTGAACCTACACAATAGGGAGTAACAGAAATACAAGTAATTGTTTGAAGAGACAGTTTCTCCCAGACTATGAACTTTACCTTTAAAATTGTGTCCAATTTGCTAAACTTTTAATGGGAAACACTTTTGGGAACATGAGTAATATTTTACTTTGGCGTGTGTATGATAGTGTTGGTTTCTAATAGCTGCTACTGTGTGTCCTTTGTTAAACTGAATAGCTAAGTGCTAGGTCTTTAAAAAGTTCAATGTAGATGAAATGTTTCAAGGGACGCTTTCACTTACTGACTTCATTCAGGATGTGAATGCATGCAAGGGCTCAGAGAACAGCTCCAGGAGTCAAGTCCAAGTCACTGCTGCAACAGTGTAACAGGGGAAAGATCTTTTCAAGAGAAAATAACAACTTTAAAGGCACTAAAAGGACTCAGGAATATGAATCCCACTGTCTGTCAGTCGCACAGGTTCTTAAACACTTGATGACCCAATTTGCAGAAGTATTTAGAAATCTAAAATTTAGATAAGCACCTCCTGCCATTTCAAAAAGCATCCATTCGACTTCAACTGAAATCTGCATCTTTAAGTGAAGAATTACCTTTGAAAACATGTCTGAAGTTGCTTTAGAAAGGATTACATTATTGCCAGTTACACATTTGAAAACTTTACAAGATGATATATCACAAAAGCCAGGAAAGCAAGCCTCCCAGTTCCTTCCCATCACCTCACAAAAATTAAAGGCAAATAAAACATTATTCCTAACAAGTTTACTCTCTCTAATTAAAACCATACTGCATTCAGATAAAGTTTAAATGCAACTTTTTAAGGTTGACATTGCCTCTTTAAGGCAAGTACTTTCAAATGGAACAACTGCCAATTTATGGAAATTTTAATACAACCTTGACAGTGTCCTTTTGATTAGCCTGGAAAATTGAAGTTGTTTTTGATAGGAAATTTCATTCACTTATTTAAAGTATCTACATATCATCCTGGAAAACCTGAATATCACCATTCTGTCATTGGAAAGATTTGGTAGTGCATGCAATTTTGCACCAAAATTTAACCATGAGAAACAAAGATCTAAGCTGTTGTCTTTCTTAGGTTGTTCTAGAAGATGCTGAGATCCAAGTAAGGGTGTGGGGTTTTGTGTGCTGGACATGGCAAAAAGTAAATAGAAAAATAAATGTCATATTCACATTGAATCACACATGATGACCTCTTGCAAAACCAGAAGAATTTGATTGGCTTAAGGATATAAAAGTAATTTTATTATTTCAGAATCATGTTTTTCATTAATTCCCATAGTTCTAGCCAAAATTAACCATGTGAATAATTACTGCATATAAAACATCATATGTACTTGGCCATAATTTTGTCAAAATAGGTGAGTTATAATTATAGAGGGAGAATATGAATGAGATAAGCTCCTATGGTCAGATCTCTTTAACAAGTAAAGAGGTGGCTGATGGATACAAAGAGATGATATCTGATGTAAAATAAATGCAAGGACCATGTTCTGCCTTCACTGAAGTCTTTCTTTTCCCCACAGTTACATTTAATGTCTAAAATCTGATTTTTATGTTGGCTTGGCTGCCCAAGAGCTACCTTAGGGAAATTATGACCTTGTCAGGACTGGGGAAGCAAATGCTGAGTGACTGAGAGAAAACAGGACTTTTAGTCTGACATTTTGGGGTTTGACTTGCTTCTTCTTTACCGAATTCATTGATAAAATAGTTGCCTCACTTGAATAAGTGGTAGTAGATTGGATTACAGGCTCAGCTCAAGCCCTGTTAAAAGAGCATAGTGAAATATTACAGAAGTATGGCTGGGACTGGCACAATAAGGATATTTTCTTCTGCTCTGGGACCTCTTGCACTGCTCTCCCCACTACATTATTTTACAAAAATCGAAATCAGAGCTTTGGGCAGAGTTTCAGCACCTTTAAAGGGAGGAGAGATTATTTCCCTGAAGTGTGTGAAGGGCTTTGGCAAAGCTTCTACTCTTGGTATGTATTCGGATGAAAGTCTCACACCCACTCCTGTTAACCTAGCATCTCCTGTCTTCCCCTTACATTTTAGAAGGAGAGCTGTTTCTATGTTCTAAGCAATTACTGTGTTCTTTTTGTTCTTACTCTCCCACTTTTTGACTATTTATTCCTTGTTGTCGCCTCTTTCTTTGCTGACTCCCTCCTCTTTGTGATTTTCTGCCCCTGTTGTCCTCTCCCTGTCCCACAGCTGCGTGCATTGCTGCCATCGCTGCCAGATGTGCTGAGGGACCTAGAGGCAACAGAGGGAGAGGAAGGGATGTTTGACCCGCAGCCAAAGCTGGGGTTGTGTCCCTCTGTGGGTAAGTTACATCTCTTTAGCTTCCACAGGGAACCACCAAAGGAGAAGGCAGGTGGAAGAAAAGAAATATTAAAGATAAAGCTATGTGCTACAGGATTGGTTTTGCAGTTCTTAACATGTCAATGGCTTGAAATGCAGCAAAGTTTAATGAAAATAGTGATTAACAGCAACAATGACAAAAAAAAGATGGGCTCCATTCCCTAATGGATGTGAAGCATCCTCATGAAAGCCACTTTTGGGCTACTGATGTAAGCTCAAAGCTTGTAGAACAGAGGAGGTATTATATTAGGTTGTAAGTGCTAGAACCAATATTATAGATAAGACTGACATGCTGATCCTTTTCTAGCATTGTTCATTCGAGGTCGGTCCTTTTAAGTTCACCATGATATTTCCAAATATTTTTCTGCAATTTGGACTTAAAGTGTTGCTTTTCTTATAAATGGCAATATATCAAATTTAGAAGTGTTTTCATCAGCTGTTATTGTTTTATTGCTTATCCAATAGTAGCTATAAGCTATGTTAAAACTGAAAGTGCATAATTTAAAATGGAGGAAAGGATGTTTCCTTTGGAAATGTTTTAATGGAAGCATTGAGGTTATCAAGTCCACAGGGTTTTTTTCCAAAAAAAAAAATGAATAGTGGAAAGCAATGATTTATATCAGAGGGCTGACTGAAACATTAAGTATAATTTTTACTGCCATGAACACTGTAAAACAAAACTATCCACTTACCTGCCTAGAACATATAGCTCTTTTGTGAACAACATTTTCATGGAGAATAAAAGTAGCAACAGTCACAATGCAAATTCAGTCTCACATTTTAAGAAAGCGCCTTCTGATTGCACCTATTTAAAATGGCAGTTTTACAATGGGCAAAATAAAGCATTTTTAGCTTTTTAGTGAGTATGCATTGTTTAATTTGGATTAAAAGAAGCCAAAGTGAGAGTACAAAAAACTTCGTAAGTCCTCTATGAAGGCAACTGGAATTTCAAACTGAAACAAATCATTAAAAATAAAGTCGAAAATAACAGTCCATGTGTAAAGCCCTAGTGAAGAGAGTTAACTGTGCATTCAGCTGAGCACGTTTACCCTGTTCTGCTGAGACAGACGGGTAGGGTGGAAGATTTTCAGCATTTGTTCATTTAAAGATAAGGATAACTCTGTGCACAGAGCACCGCAAGCAGAATGCAAAGAGACTCCCTTCAAAGTCTGCTCAAGTCAGTAAACAGACTTCTTCAGCTTTATAAGAATTCTTGCCCATCCTCTTGTAATTCCACAGGCAAACTCTGCCAAGGCAGCTACTTCTAATTTCTGTTAAATGAATGATGTCTTATTCAACTCAAACTGATAAATAATTCTCTCAACTATGGGTCTGAACTTGCTATCTCACAGACACTCTGATGCGTTTGGTAAAAGAATCAACATTATGACTCATCTGAATTATGTTACAGCAAAACCTCATTTGGTTGATACAGGATTTTTTCTATCTAAAATGAAACACAAAGTAGCTCTTCTCCTGATTTCTCTTTCTCCCTCTGTCATTCATTCTCTCATGCACATTTTTAATACAGAAACTGATTTTATGAGAACGATATGTTTTCCTAGGGCTCAAATAGTAACAGATGACCTTACTTGTCTTTCATTATTTCCCTTAAAGATTTTTTTTATTCAAATATTGTTTCAAAACATGTACTCACACAATAAACATACCAGTATCAAAACTTAGCATTAAGGCAATCATTTCAGCTGGGGGGAAAATCAGGTTTAGGATCTGATAAAACAAAGTGGAATATATTCTTTTTGCCTGTAGCTTTATAAGCTTGGAAATTCCTATTATCTTAAGAATTAGATTGGCTTACAGTAATGCATACAGATGGCAATGCCTTGTGCTAGGTAGTGCTGCCATGTTATTTTTTTGCCCTCAAAGGAGAGAGGGAAAATTCTAGTCTGTCTACCTGTAACAAACAATGAGTTTTCATAACATAAAGATGAGTTTGAGGGTTTATTCTACATAGTCCCATATGTGTGCTTCAAGACATCTTTTTGTGCATTTAATAAACTTTTCAAGTTATTCTGCAAATGACATATCTTGGAAGGAAAACAGAATTAAAATGTGATGCCTGCTGAAATGTTAAAGTAGTAGGTGCTGAACCCTGTGGTCAACAAATAACATTTGCAAAGAAACACAGCAAAATTCTTTTTTTCCTAATATAAAAAGGGAATCACTATAATCTTCATTAGACAATCTTTGAGAAGCCTAATACATCAAAAGAGGAATTTTCATTTCAGTTCATTGACTATTCATGCAAATACATTTCTAACTTGTTTTTTTGTGCATGACAGTCGGTGATTTTGCTTAAATTGCTATTTTCCACTCTCAAGGCATACTCAGCATCATTTTCAGGCTCAAAGTTGACTGCAAAAGCTGCTTATGAATAAAAAATTCAGGCTTTCAACTCTGATACTCGCAACCTTTGTTTCCAGTGAAAATGTGCAGAGTAAAGTAAATACTCACAAGGACGTTCAGAGAAAGCACAAGTTTCACAATACCTGTGAATAGCTGCTGACACAACTGCACATCCAACTGAAATGCCTGTGATGCTTCTCTCAATTTTGATAAACAATTGTCATTTAGTCAGGTGAATCAGTGAGTGTGACTGAAATGGAGGTGCTTGTTCTCACAAAATGTGATTAAGTAGATCATAAACTACAGTAAGATGGTGGTCACATAAAATATTGAACTAATCCAAATAAAAAATTGCCTTTATAATATGCACATATATTGCCTAATTTACATAAGAGTTATACAACCCTTATACAAAAAGGGAAAAAGCTTATCCTGGCTCCATTCATGTAGGATAAACAAGAATGACTGTTCCTTCTTTGGAAAACTTTGGAGTCATTAGTTACAGATTATTTACTTGAAGAAAAACAACCTAAAGAGAAATAGTAAAGACTTAACTAAAACAAAAAAAATGTTAAAACTTTGCATGTTAGATAAGGGTAGATACAGTTTTCTTTAAACTATCATGAATGCTAAAATTAGTCCCAAATCATTAATTGCTTGAGCTGTAAATTCAAGGTTTTTCTGTCTGGGTACATTTTAGTCAGAGTCCAATGCTCAGAGAGAGGACTTTTGGGGAACAAAATGTAAGAGGAACACTTTATTGTCATTGAACCTTGGAAAAATAGGAGTCCTGAAGATCTTATTTCTCAGGATTGTATGTAAGAGATTCTTTCAACAATCTGTTGCCAGTCAGATTTGAAAACAACGTTGTATATATTTTCCTGCCTTTTTAAGTACATACTCACACTTCCTGCATATTGTGAATGAATAAACCAACCCCCAAACAAAGGTTACCCTCTGCTCTTAAATCCTTCTGGTCCCTTGACACTTCTGACTGATGGAAATTGGATGTAGAGGCAAGGCAAACTACTCTGGCTAAATGCTTCTGAATAGGATGATGGTCTGCTGCTACATAAATCCTGTGTGATGTCAGATCCCTGGAGCATTCTTTGTTCTGGCCTTGGAGAGATTTCTTGTCAGCCCATTAGACAGTAAGAAGAAAACTGCAGTTGATTCTGTCGGAACATCACACTAACTGAACAAAATAATGATTCTCCCTACATGAACATTCAAATTTCTTTTTCAGAGCTCCCCTGGTTCTAGGATGGATTCCAGAAGAAAGAGAAGTCACCTTTTAATTATCCAAATGTTCTTTTCAGAGAATAGCTATCTGTGTAATTTCCTTGAATGACATGTATTTTTTCTGTGTAGAGTTGCAAACAGGGAGAACATAGGACAGATGGAGAGGAAAAGGTGATAAAAGGAATAGAAATATTGTGCAATAGTTCTCCTAAATCTTTTCTTCTTGATGTACTGTGCTGTGATCATACACAACTCATGCCACTTAACACTTGAAACTGCAAGCAGTAGGGATTAAAGAATAAGTAGTTTTTGAGGAAATAAAGAGTGGGGTGATAAAACTTGCTGATGGAACTGTTATTCAGGGTAGTAGAAATGACAGCCAACATGTATAAAGTGTTGTAGAAGGATAGACAATAAAATGGCATTTGAATTCAATATAGTTAATGTAAAGCGGTGCACACAGGCACAGTATTGTAACTTCACCTGTAAAATGAGGTGATCTGAGCTGTTGAGGAATTTAAGAATGAAATTGTGGGATTATAACAGATAGTTCTGTGAAAACGTCATCCAAAACATCAGTCAAAAAACAAATCAACTGTTAAGAAATGCTAGGGAAAAGTTAGAAAGAAAACCAGAAAATATTACTATATCTAGGTGTTCCTGCTCCAGCAGGAGGATTGGACTAGATGATCTTTCAAGGTCCCTTCCAATCCCTGATATTCTGTGATTCTGTGATAAATTCATTATTTACTTGCATCTTGAATAACATGGGAAATCCCAATTTTCTTATTTAATTTTTAACTGAGTGTCCACTCCAAAAAACTCTTTGAACTGGAATAAAGCCACCTGAGATGGATGGTGACAAATGTGTATAAAATCGTGACAGTCACAGAGAAGGTGAATGTGGGTGTCTTATAGCACCAGAACTAGGAGACGATTCATACCTATAGTAGGCGAAAGGTTCAACATAAGAGAGGAGAAAGACCCCCAAGCACGTAAGCAAGCTGTGAAGTTTCTTGCCACAGGATACTGGAGATGCTAAAAGTTTATGGAATTCAAAAAGCAATATAGTGTGAGGGCTAGTAAGTTCAATGACATCATCCTTAGGTAAGGAAGCTGTGTGTTGCAAATGGCCGCATTGTGTTTTGTGCAAGTGTCACTTGGTGCTTGCGTTGTTACGCTGCTAGAGAAAAGGTGCTGAGCTAGATGGACCAGAGGCCTGGTACAGCACAGGTGTTTTTATGTTCTCTTATGACAAATGAGGGGTTACCAAAGAGGAAAGAATGAAGCCCCAACTCTGTTGAAACAAAAAATCTCCACTGTCTTCAGCAGGAGTGTGATACAAATGTCATTGAAAGGCTCTTTTTCAAGAAAGACCTCATTCAAATATATAT